>JAJJMA010223914.1:0-13884 GCA_023529015.1 Papaver nudicaule
AAGTACAACATATGTAGGAATATGAGCTTGTGTTGGTAAAAACATTAGCTAAATCCAACAGCAACATGTTTAATAATTATAAGCCCTGCTTTTCCATTCAAGGAAGCCCTTGTAAAGAACACAAATACGTAGTACATACTCGTTGAAAGATATAACTTGAAAGCAACCCATGATAACTGCGAAACTAGTTCTTTAACACAGAAGAAATTAAAACCCATGACATGTAACGTGTGATTGTACTAAATTATCATAACAAAAAACAAAACAAAAAAGTACCACTTGCGATTAACCTAAAATGTATATTCAAATCAAAGTAGCCATTCCTAGATCCAACCTTTACATATACAACAGGAGTCAAAACCCATGATATTTAACATGTAAATCTATGATATATGATAAACAGTAACTAGTTTTTCCGCCCAAAACATCATTGATACAACAACAAAGATTCAAAACAACCCATGATTATCAGTTACTTGTCCATATAAAAAATTGAAAACCAGATTCAAAACGGTCCATCATTGTCAGATGCATGTGCATTGCTACAATATAAATCGAGATCGGGTTTAACAAATCATACCAGCAGTAAAGGTAAGAGCTAATAATAGTTTTAGGGTTTCAAGAAAAAGAAAAATGAAAACGATAAGATGAAGTTATCGAGATGAAAGTTCTAACTTACCTTTAATTTGAACTTATACCAAAGCACCGGGCGGGAATAATCCCGCCATGAAATTTTTCGTCTGATTTTCATCCCGCGGAAAAGAATTTTGCTGAAAATTTTGGAGGGTTTTCTTCTTCAAAATCTAAAAAAATGTTTCCACAAATTTTGTGTAACTAACATGGTTAGTTACCCTAATTTTCCGATTTCCAACCAATAATAGATCAGAGAGAATATCGGGGTAGTTATCACTAATATATTTTTAGAAATGGTCTCCCGTAATTCCAAGATATACTCCCGTATTATTAATTGTCGCTACATTTTAGCCAAAGTTTCTTTTCAAAAATTTGCAAAAAAGGGAGGGAACAGTTTGAATTTTCGGATTGGTTTTAAGTATTAAGATATCCCTGAACTTCCTGAGTTAGCCTTGATTTTTCTTTATCTCCGCCCCACTTTTGGGCGCTCACAATCTCAACGGATTAATTTTTTTTTAATTTTTTTTTTAACAGTAGACCTTGACCTCATATATTCATTATCATTGAAATAGTACAATGTGATCCCAAGGCCTTCTCATGAATAGGCATACCAAAGCATGAGACGTACAAAACATTTGTTACAAACTGAAAAGCATACTGTAGAAGGTGGCATGACTGCCATAGCTTTCGTAAGCGCCATGACCAACTCAAGGAGTGGTCTGATCCGTTGAGAATTATCCTCACCACACCTAAGAGGACAGTGTGTGAGTATCCGACCTGATCCATGAGAGTAAAGACTCCGAACTGACAAACATGACAGTGCAACATTCTATTCACATAGGCTAACCAACTATAGACAAGAACCTGCAACATAAAGCCGAAGTATGTAGTAATCTTCAAACCTAGCCCAAGCACAAGCCAGATTGTCCAAAAAAGAATCCAGCAGCTGTGAAGATGCAGCTTTGGATTATGGAATTGAGCCATCATTGTTTATGCGAATGCCCCGCATCAGTAGGCACTCGAATTGTAGTTGATAGTACTTCTGCAACCTCAATCTCATCATGAGAGAAATCATCTTGTGAGATTGAAACCTTCCTTCCAGCATTGCCTCCCTTATGGTTTAACCTTTGTGAAGAAGCTGGTATTGCTTCTCTGAATTCCTCCTGAGAATCCTTAATGATAGGGAATATATATGTAGGGGGTAAGTATGGTTATACAGAGTCTCATTCAATGAGATGTAATGCTGCTCATAAGTGCTTGCATCATCCCCTTTCGAACGACGGATTATAGGTACTTCAGCTGGAGACATACATGGTGAAGGAGAACGAACATCAAGTAGTTCATTTATGTTCCTAATTCTTCGAGTCTTTGATGAAGAAGGTGCAGCATCAAAGTCCAAAGGAGGAAGTTGGTCTCTTGAATCTTGATTAAATCTCCTGGTGAACGTTTGAATTGGTTTTTCACTATGCCTATGAGAGATATTCACCAGAGGTCTCCCTTGAATCATTGAGATGGTAATATTGACATGAGCATCAATTAGTTGAAGATACTCAGCAACCAAATGCTCATATTCTGGTTTGAAGATGTTCGACATTGGAATAGAGTCTCTGCCAGTCAACTCTGAGATTGACTCCTGCTGGTCCAGCGGACGTTTGCCCTTCTCACTTGAAGGAAAGCCCAGAACCAATTTATCCCATTTAGAAGTTGGGCTTGGACTAGGGGAATGGTCCATTGGATTTGATATTTGTTGAACTGGTTTTGAAGAAGCGGTTCCGGAGCAGGACACGGGTCTAGGACCAAGAATAGAAGAGGAACCAGCTGGCGTAGTTTGCGGACAAAACAAAGAAGGTTTGTTAACACATACCCCTGAATTTTCTGACATACCTGACAGGTTTGCAGACTGACCGGCCAGAGTAGATTCTCGGTCAGACATTTGTCTTGTTACAGGCAACCAGACCGAAGGCTTGAGAGGGTTACATCGCCGAGTTGACTCGTAGCACCCGTGAGTCGGGAGCTGATTTTTCTGTAACGGTATGAACCCAGAAGAACGATATTCAGACGAGTCAGCACCCGAAGTTTTTGAGTCAGCTGTAGCCTTGAATGAGGAAGAAGGTGATGAAGATTCATCCACACAAATCGGATCCGTGCTTGATTCTCCCCTCTGATGATCAGATAGTCGACGATTCCCAAATGGGTGAGTCAATTTCATTTTACTTCCCACCATGGCCAATGGATAATCTCTGTTGGTCATCAGAAACTTGTATAGAGCTGGTTTAGGCGTAATCACACAATCCACTGTTTGGTGTGTGATCATTCCACAATTTTTGCAAACAGTGTGGAGGTTTCATATCTATAAGCTGCCCATGAAGGTACTTCATCCCTGTAAAACACATGTCCCGGCCAAAAAGGAGTTAACAGGTTCATCAGAATTTCAACTCTAGGGTTAGGACGAGTAACATCTACCGATAAAACTGCTCCTACATGACGTAGTAATTCTCTAATCTTTTGTTCAGTACGGTCATCTGCAGGAAGGCTATGAATCTGCATGAAGAAAGTAGCCATAGAGAAGCAATTTTGTGGTTGAGCTTGGTAGTAAATCCAATCTTCTACCAGAACATTGTAACAATATATACGCCATGTTTTGAATTGCAAAATCTTTTTCTTTTCTTGTGCATGCAGCATGGTAAGTTTGAAGATGCATGAGACTGATGTTTTGATTAAATCCTTTACCGTCCAAGGCTTCCAATACTTCTTAAGCATCGTCTTAAGAGAAGAGACAGCTATAGAAGGTACTAGAACTCTAACCGCAATACAGAAAGAGTCTGGGTGTTCGAGCATTTTCTCGGTAAGAGAAGATATAGATGAGAGTGAAAGTTGGGTCGTCTGAAGAAAGAAAAGGTTTAGAAGAAGTAGTTGAATTCTTTTTGAGTTGAGATTTTCCTCTTTTGGTTTTGATTTGGACAGGGGAAAGTGATTTGAGGGGATTGTAGTGAAGGTGGAGTACGTAGAAAAGGTGATGAAAAACACTTTGAAGACGGATTTGACGAGGTAGGATTGTCTTTTTTATTTTTGTTTATTCTCGGTTTTTGATTGTAATAATTGGTGAAATCTCGAGCAGATTTCATGACAGAGCAACAGACCGCATGCAACCTATATAGAGTAGAGTTGAATGAACTAGACAGTAGGGGGGAGTAAAGACAAGAAGGAAGAATAGGTTGAGCATGGGGAAGAAGCTTTGTCAGGAATGGATTAAAGGAGAAGACGAAGGCACAAGGAATTAGGATGAGAAGTAAAAGAAAGCAGGAAAGAAAAGATTGAGCAATAAAGAGGAGATTGAGCAGAAGAGAGAAGAAGAAGACAAAGAGAAGGAGATAATTACCAAGACAAAGAAACAACAAACAATACCAGAATATAATATGCATGTGGATTTGTAGCTGAGGATAAGATAAATGGATAGTTTATGGAGGAAATTTAAGTGAAGTGGAAGGTAATTTCATGATGAAGATTCATAAAAGACTAGAAGAAGAATGAAGTAAAACTTTGATCGTGAGATCCGACAATTAAAAAAAATAAAAGAAAATCATTTGAAATTAGGGAAAATTACTCGGCTACTCGGGATTAATAAAATAGTGTCACGAGAAAATACATAGACAGAATAAAAACATGGAAAGAGACCATGAATAGAAGGATGGAAAGGAATACTAAGCAAACACTTGCTAACCTACACTCAAATGCTATTTCTTTAGTTTTTTGGATGGATTCTCCAAATGTTGTTCATCCGGTTGTGATAGCATCCTAGCGGCGTTTCTCGGTTTCTTTGCCTTGCCTTCTGGAGTTGAATATACCTTGCGAGCCCTAGCAAACCTTTTCGTAATCTCTTGTTGTGATTTCTCCATTGCATATTTGAAACCCGTCGTATGACTGTCTTCATGTTGATAGGCTTTTGTTTGTTCCACATCCTGTGACTCATTCAGTAGTTCATGCGTCGAAGACAAGATATTATCGGTCTCAGGCATTACATCCAAAGAGACCCACTCAATTGGCCAAGCAATTGCCTTTCCCAGTGCCTGCTCTAATATTTTAATACTTCCTGTCCGTACGGGTAAACGATAAGTATGCATTAATACTTCATCAATGAGGACTCTGTGGCAATCAACATCTTCATTTGTTGCAGGTAACACCTTTTTTCTCAGTAATTTGAATGCTCTACCTCGAGCAACAACATTTGGATTGGAACTTGACTCTCCTGACCAGAGCTTGCATTTTACACCCTGCGGAAATATGTGCCATAGGAACATCAACAATATTTATTCAAGTAACTAAACAGGAAAAAAAAAAAAGTTACCTCCATATTTGGCGCGGATTGAGATTCCAACTGTGGACCATGTGCCTTTGCTGTCTCCTTGCGCTGCCCAGATTGAGACTCCTTTCTCTGAGATCCACCTCCAGTTGGTAGAACATTTGCTCTTTTTATATCCTTGTTTTGCCCGAATTCGGATTCTTTTCTCTGAGATACCTTTGCATCAATATAGTAGTACGTAGTAAGTAATTTTCATGCAGATTATATTCCGGAACCAAACTGGAATCCATCGGTGATGACTCGTGTGAAAACACAAATAAAATTATTTTCCCACGACAAACAATCCAAGCAACTAACCTTTGTACTGAATATTATATGAGATTTTGGCCAGCCGATGATAGCGCCAGCCGCTTCTCCCAGATTATCACAACTCGTATCGGCTATGGGTAAACTGAGTTTCTCCTCTAACACTTCATTAACCTGCACTAAATCGCAAACAATCTTCTGCTCGTTCTCCCCACCAACCTGAATAGTTTCCTCAATTTCCTTTGCGATGAAAGCTACACCTCTAGCAACAATTTTTTCCCTTTCTTCAGAATAAAGGTTGCATGGTATACCCTGCAGATACACATGGCATATGAATAACATATAAAGAAAACACCAAAACAAGAAAGATATAAATGACTAGAAAAGGAAACATATAATAACTCTTCCTAATATGGCACTCTCAAATCCCTGATCTGGTACAAAAGATCTTCCTGTTTTCTTTATTTGTGTACGTTTCCCAGTCAAAGATTTTCCTGCTGGTATTGTCCTCTCAAGATGTGGATTTAAACGCTTCCCAGTATTACGTCGATTGGAATGGTTGGTCTGATCCGGACATCCTTGTGCAGTATTATCCTGAAGTGTTGAAGGTGAACATTGTTACCAAATCTATTTTCTTAAACACTGTCTGATGAGTGAAGATACTCTTACCGTTGTTCCAGAATCATCCGGTATATTAACCACATCCCTCAGCCAAGTAACTACTTGAGTCAGTATATTAACCAGTAATCCTGTCTGCACAGGTGTTAACATTTCCCCTACTTCTTGATCCCGAAATGGTTTTTGCTTTGATCTAGTAATTATGAAAAACATGTATAGGTAAAAGTACAAAACCCAGTGGGGACCGCACTATATATGAGACACAACTAGAACGGAAAATGAACCCGAAAATCAATTGAGCAGCCAGGGTTGACAATGCCAGATATATAGTGCGGTGTATAATAAGACACTGACTGGCAAAACAAGAAACAAGAATAAAAAGTAAACCTAGGTTGACAGCAATCCATGATTAAACAAGTGAAACAACTCTTGAAAATTATATTGTATCAACAAAACAAAGCTTCTATGGAAATATATAATGAAGAATGGAGTCTAAAGATTTCTAGTGTAATATGGGAAATCTTGAAGCAGAGACGCAAATGTGTCTTTGGTGGTATGAAGCCTAATCTACCAAAAAATTCTTTGCCAAAAAAAATAAATAAAGTACCATCATTTGTATTGGAAACCTAGATAGTAACATCACTTGTATTCAATCGTGAACGGGTTGCAGAAATAATACCATATGCCCTATTTCCATTGGTCCTGCCTTCCTAGACACTCTACAAAAACCATTGATGCATATAACTTAACCCTAGAATATCATTTTGATACACCAACCTTTATTGAAAACAGCCTATGATTATCAGAATATTAATTAAGGGCAACAGCTTGCATAATACAAAAAGAGACAAAGCATGACTGATATTAATCGGGAACGGGTTGAAGAAATAATACCAGTATAAGAACCAGCCAGAGAAAAGAGAGATGAGTAGGAGTAAACTTATGGTTTAAGAAAAAAATAAGTCTAGTTTTTATAACCGAATGAATAAAAAAAAGTAAAACTTAACTTTAAAATGGAGCCAAAACACCAGGCGGGAATCATCCCGCTCTTAGAATTTTCGTTTGATTTTCATACCGCCAAAAAAAAAAAAAAAAAAAAAATTGGATGAAATTTTGTGGAAGACTTTTTGATCTTCCGAGAAAGTTTCAAGATCTCATTTAACCAAAATGGTTAATTTCCGTAAATAACTTAGAGAGAATATTCGGTGGTTATCTCCATTAAGTTTGGGGAATTTGTTTCCCAGCATATTGATATTCACTAAATTTTAGCAAGAAATTAGGAGGATCCACAGGAATTTTGAATTTTTGGTTTTCATCCCGCCAAAAAAGTTCTTGGTTGAAATTTCGTGGGTTCTAGATTTCGTGTATCCAACGTGGTTAGTTTCCCTAATTTTTAGATTTCCAGCCAATAATAAATCAGAGAGAATATTGTGGTGGTTATCTCCATAAATTTGGGGCATTTTCCCCCCCCCCCAAAATATTGATAATATATATCAATTTTCACTAGAATATAGCAAGAAATTAGGAGGATATGGATTTTTGGTTTCTAAGCGCAAGACATATGTAATGTACACAACATGTAGCAGGGAGCAAGATAAAAAGGTAGGTCACAAATTTTGGATGAATCTGCATCGGGGTGGGGCTCATTAAATTATACGAGTACCGGACCAATTGGGTTTTTGTATGCAACAAAATAAATCTCTCTTAACAGCCATACTCTGAGCCATAATGAATGATGTTGTTGCCAAAAGCATGATAAGAAGCTCCCCATGTTCTTGAAATAGGAATAATAGGAGACACATCATAATGTTTTAATTTGTGCTTCAACTAAGATTCCAACTTCTTGGAATACCTGTAGGAGTAACATGAGAAACATCGATTAATTTCGTGCTTAATTAGGCGAAGATTCCAAAATTTTTAGAATACTCCAGTAGGAGTAACATGAGAAACATCGTCAAGTTTCGTGATCGTCAAGCAGGATTAATAAGAGAAACATCGATTAGTTTACTTAGTCGATGAAGATTATTCCCAACTTGGAATACCCAAGCAGGAATAATAAGAGAAACATCGTCAAATGTCGTGATTCGGCAAGATTCCAAACTTCTAGTCGGAGTATATATATGAGAAACATCGATTGTTTCGTACTTTGATCGGTGAAGCTTCCCAACTTCTTGGAATACCCCACTATGAATATTATGAGAAAAATGCTTCAACGAGGATTCCCAACTTCTTGGAATACTCCAGTATGACTATAATATGAGAAACATCGTCATTTTTGTGCTTCTCGACTTTTTTGCATACTCCAGTAGGAATAATATGAGAAACATCGATTAGTTTCGTGCTTCGATAGGTGAAGCTTCCCAACTTCTTGGAATGCCCCACTAGGAATAATATGTGAGAAAAATCTATTATAGTTTGGTTTCTATAATATGATGAGAAACATCGTCATTTTTGTGCTTCTCGACTTTTTTGGATACACCAGTAGGAATATATAATATGAGAAACATCGTTAATTTAGTGCTTCGACGAAGGTTCTCGAATTATTTTGATACTCCAGTAGGAATAATAGGTTTTGTGCATCTCCGAAGATTCTCAACTTATATACTGTGAGTCAGAAACTTCGTGCGCACACAAAACCACTCCCTAATTTGCCATACTCTACGCCAGTATCTTCCCGGGAACACTGAGCATACCCATTTATGGCAAATCTAAGGTAGAATCTTTAAAGAAACCTTAAACATGTCCATTTTGGCAAATTCGAGTAAGAATCTTTGTCTGAACACCAAACCACTCCCTAATTTGCCATACTCTAAGCCAGGATCCTCCAGGGAACACTGAGCCTACCCATTTATGGCAAATTTAAGGTAAAATCTTCAAAATTTAAAGAACTCCGACGATGACTACGACTACTTATCTATCCTGGCGGATACTAATCCGTCTCGTGAACCACAAACAACTGCAGTCGAGATAAGGTTTTACTTTACCTGCGTAGCTTGGGGTCTACATTCGTTCTATAAGAACGCTTGTGGACATTATTTCAATTTTTAGAAAGTCAAATGTTGTACAAATGATTGGCTGAATTCCTTTTTCGGAAAGTTGTATGATTGGGTGGAAAAAATCAAATATTATCAATTTACTATTTTACCCTCATGAGGGTCCACCATGTTATGGTATCTTAGTTTTGTAAACGGATCTTTTTAGGTAACTTCATACTTTAATCAACCATAAGTTGGGTCCCACTTGTACTTGAGATGGGTGGTGGTTTAGTAAAAAGTGTACTCCCATAAAAGGATGGCTATTGTGAAAAGGACCTCATTTCGTAGTTTGCTTGATGTTCATGGAAACAGGAGACCAAGAGTGCCGCCAAGAAGACGAATGTGAATGTAATGCTTTAACCTGACTGAATGAAGCTGAAATTTACAGGTCACTTTTGTCAGTGAACAAAGTTATGGGCTGTCCTTCTTGGTGCCGTTAGTAAATTAGTCGGGTGCTGTTAGTTTTCTGTTTTGTTTCTCTCTTGTTTCTCCCTTCTGTCTAGGGGTGGGATTTGGGTTGGGTCAACCCACCCAACCCGTGCCCAACCCGAACATTGGGCGGGTTGGGTTAGGTATTTCAAAATTTTGGATAACTATGGGCATATATTTTACCAACCCGAACTAACTTGGGCAAGCATGGGTTCACATATCTCTAACCCAAGCAACCCGATGAACCCACGGAACTATAAACTAATTTATATAATTATTTTTATTAGTGGTATTATTATTATTTTTAGTATAATTTTTATATTATTTTTTATTCTAAGAAAGAAAATTTATATTATATTACTGCATTAATTAGAATTTCAATTTTTTTGAAATTTTAATATAAATGAAGTAAGTAAATCTAAGTGTTACCTAGATTTGTCATAAAATATTGATTTTAAACACGCATCATGGGCCAACCCGAGGAACCCAAGATACAAGTTGGGCGG
This sequence comes from Papaver nudicaule, assembly GCA_023529015.1. Taxonomy (NCBI): domain Eukaryota; kingdom Viridiplantae; phylum Streptophyta; class Magnoliopsida; order Ranunculales; family Papaveraceae; genus Papaver; species Papaver nudicaule. The sequence continues at coordinate 9,828 of JAJJMA010223914.1, forward strand.
GTTGTGGGCACACCTCCATGGGTTCCATGGGTTCCATGGGCAACCTGGGCAAAGAATTTTTAGTACGGACATGGCTCGGCCAAACCCTCCAACCCGCCCAACCAACCCAAGTCCCACCCCTACTTCTGTCAGTGAACAAATTTGTTTGAAATTTTTGTCTCGAATTTTTGTATCATTGTTTTGTCTGCAACTTTAACTTAAATGTTGGCCGGATTTTGGCCGGTCGGCCGGATTTTGCTCCAAAGGCTGAAAATCATATTTACAGTGAAGATAAGTCAACATCAAAGGCTTATCTGTCATCATGATGTAAGCATGAGTAAATTTTTGAATCACACCATTTCCCTCTGAAAATCACTCAATCAAATTAAACATTCAAATTCATAAACTGCAACTTTCCATTAAATCAAACTTTTGATTCAGACTTCATCAAAACTTAAAAAGATAAATTCAATACATAAACTGCAACTTTCCATTAAAGCTTCAAGGCTATTTACAACCCAAAAAATTAATTACATCAAAAGATCCATTCCATTACAGATCAAAAGCTTAAAAACCACATTCACAAGATATCTTCCCTGAACCCCAAAATACCAAAATATCTCCCCTCATTTCCATTCACAACTTTCCCAGGTAATTTTTTTGCAGGCTACTTCGCATCATAGCCAATTACCAACATCCATTTCCTTATAACTTCCCCCAAAAAACCACTCACTTTCAACCATAAAAACAGAACAAAGTATAAACAAGAGAAAGAGAGAAAGACAAACTACTACCTGCCGTCTCCAAGAGGAATTTTCTTTCAAGCTTCAGTTGAAGCCTCTCTCGAAGATAGATGGCAAAATTTGGATGCATGGCTTCCTGAATTTGGTCTACTACGAGGGAATTCAATCATCCTCGTCACCGTCTTCATCATCACCATCGCTCATATCCTCGGCACCGTCTTCATCATCACCATCGCTCGTATCCCCGGCACTGTCTTCACTTGATTCATCAGAGATCTCATCGTCTTCACTTATCTCGCCTAATATACCATAAAAATCCTCAGGATCAATGTACTCATCATCCGAAGAGGCTGGGGTTCCATATCCATTGTTGCTGGGTTTCATGTCTTCATATGTATCTTTCTCACTCTCCTCTTCAGAATCCTCAGTTTCATCCTCCTCCCCTGAAAAGTATTCATTCATGGTCCTGGAAAAAATGCTTGGGTACTGGTGCTTCTCCTTCCAGTAGAGCTGGAATAACCTCTCCCTTTGAAGTTTCTCATTCCTTTTTTCCTCTGAAGTCTTCTTCACTCTCTTCTCTCTGGCATTTGGTGGAACCTCTTCTTCACTATCTTCTTCTGTCTCGCTTCTACGGGTTTTCCAATAAGCATCTGCATCACCACCTGTTTTTCTTATCTTCCTTGCTTCTACCTTAATCAGCCACTTCTCAAACTCTGCAGCATTTTCTCTCATTCTCTGCAGAAATTGCTCTCTTGGTCTCCTTTTTTCAAGCTTTGTTTCAATTTCTGTCAGATTTTTCTCTACATGTCTTACTAGTCTTTGCATCTCGATGACACTGAGACTGAATGTTAATTCTCTCACAAATCTGTAGTAAGTATCATTTTCTCCTCCGGGGTTTGCCATTTAATTTCCTAAATATTCTCCTAAATTTTCTCCAAATTTTTCTCTCCAAAATCTCAATTGCTCTTGACTAGAGATTTTATAGCCGATCTTATCAAAAGTCGTGTCTCTCTGGAAAACTCTACACACCCCACGCGTTCCAGCATGCACCATAGCCACATCTCAAGTCTAATCGCACACTCAACCATAATTTTTACTCTCTTGAAAACTCTACAAATTTTACTTGCGGTGGTTATCAAAAGTAATTTAATTTTTCATTGATAGCATATACGCATGAGCAATTGCGTATGGAAATGGTACAGATTATCAGAAAATTTAAATCGACGTGTCACCACCACACTTAAATGGCCATAAATTAGTGACGAAACTTCCCCGACTATAAAGGTTCATAAAGCCAAGAAACTGATTAAGAAAATCCCTAATCAGAGATAATCCCAAATTAGAACAAATATAGGAAACCAGAGAGTGATTGTGAGATGGCCAGCAATTTAGCCAAACCCCAGAATCCAAAAGATGAATCCTCTTAAGCATTAATTGGTACAGCGGATCTTCAACCATTTTTTTTTACCGAGTGTTTTTTTTTATGGTCACATTGATGCACATGATCGCAAGTAATTCTCCCTGATCCATAGGTCATGTTTGGACAATTAGGGAAATATTTTACCTTTTCCCAATTAGGCAGTATATTTGCAAAATCCAAACTCACTTTTGGATATGGAAAGATTTTTGGGTATGTAGTACTAAAGAATATTCTGCCCGATCAAAAAGATGAAAAAAGGTTATCATTAAGTGGTGCCCCACTTCCATCATACTAGTATGTCTTATTAACAGAGGTCATTTTCAGTTAGAGTGGGTAACATTACCTCAAAGCTATTCAGGTGATCCTAATGGGTGATCGGGGTTGGATTGATTAGTGATGTTTACCTGAACTAGTAGTAGTGATCAAACAAGGGGTAATATAGGATTTACTCTAAAAATATGCTAGGCCATTAGTGATGTACTTGGGAAACATGACCGTCGTAGAGTCTGAATTTGGACTATTGCATGACCGTGCATGTTTAAGACTAGCTGGTTGATTCAACTACAAAAGCCCACATGTAAAGATTGATCAATTCCCAATGCCAAGCATTACCCCTTTCACACTTCATCATTCTCTCTAGCTTGAATTGCAATGAGATTAAAACTCAACCAATATAAAATACTCCGTATATGCTTGATGATGATTGATCAAGTCCCAGTGCCAAGCATTACCCCATTGTACGAAAAAAAGAGCGAAAAAATGGTATAAGGTCTCGGAATATTCAAGTATGAATAATATGATACATCGTTAGGTTTCGTGTTTCGGCCCAACTTAATTATTAGAATATGAATAATATGAGAAACATCTCAAGTTTCGTGCTTCGACGAAGATTCCAAACCTTCAGTATGAATATAATATGAGAAAAGAATCGATTAGTTTGGTGCTTTGGCGGAAATTTCCATCTTCTTGGTATACTCAAGTAGGTTTTAATATGAGAAACATCGTCAGGTTTCGTGTTTCGGTGAAGATTCCCATACTTCTTGGAATACTGAAACATCTCTCAAGTTTCGTGCTTCGACGAAGATTCCAAACCTCCAGTATGAATATAGTATGAGAAAAATCGATTAGTTTGGAAATCTCCAACTTCTTCGAATACTCAAGTAGAAATAATATGAGAAACATCGTCAGGTTTCGTGTTTCGGCGAAGATTCCCAACTTCTTGGAATACGAATAATAAGAGAAACATCTTCAAGTTTCGTGCTTCGACAAAGATTCCAAACCTCCAGTATGAATATAATATGAGAAAAATCAATTAGTTTGGTGTTTCAGTGAAGATTCCCAACTTCTTCGAATACTCCAGAAGGAATAATATGAGAAAAAATCGTCAGGTTTCGTGTTCCGGCGAAGATTCCAACTTCTAGGAATACTCCAGTATGAGCAATTGGACGCACTATTCCATGTTTTTTCATAATTGAAAAGATTACCCTTTTGAGCAAGCGGACGAACTATGTTGTCGTATTCGTCAAAAATTAATACTCCCTCCGTCCCACATAAATTGAGCTAGTTCCATTTTCATTTTAGCTTAGACTAATTTATCTAGGTTAGATATTACTAGTAAATTATCTTTATTAAATACTTATTTGAATTCATATAGGTTATGCCATGGAAAGTATACAATGTTTACGAATAATGATTAGAATTAGTAATTTGTTGTCTAAGTATAAAAAACGAACTGGACTTTCAATTTCGTTCAATCTTTCATATCTTCTTACAGAATTCGATGGTGAATTTGGGCATATTACTTCTTTTATGGAAGCATCATATCTTCACGGAGAGTATCCATCAAGATGGTCCTAAACCATCCGAAGATTTCAATTCTCCTTTCAATCTACATATATTTAGTACAGAATTTTGT
>JAJJMA010223921.1:290-34604 GCA_023529015.1 Papaver nudicaule
TAGATTCCTGATGGGTTGTCCATCTCCTTACCCCAGAAGAAGTCTCTTTGCAGGTCATCAAGTTCTTTAATAAATTGAACTGGGAGCTTGAAACAATTCATAATTTGATGAATGCTTGAGGTAGAGGTAATTGAAGTAGTCATGGTAACTCTTCCAGCAGGGGAGGGGTAGTATTTTTTCAACCAGTGAGTCTTCCCTTGAGCTTATCCACACAGGGTCTGAAGGATTGGATCTTGCTTGTAGAAGTAAATAGAGGGGATACCGGGTACTTGTCATCAGTGGGAATTTGTTAGACACCTATCAGATTGCTGATTTGCACACCAATTTCCTCATAAGTATTTTTGCTGAAGAAAACTCCTGATTTACTGAAGTGTATGAGTTGGCATGAAGCATTGCTGAAATTTTGAAAAACTTGCATAATATTTTGACATTCCACCATATTTCCTCTACAGAAAACCATGTAATCATCAGCAAAGAGGAGATGGCTGATGGGAGGGATTCATTACACATTTTGATGCCAGTAATTTGGCCAAGGTTCTCAGCAGTTATGATGGTTCTTGAGAGGGCTTCCACACAGAAAAGAAATAAGTAGGGAGATAAAGGATCTCCTTGTCTTAATCCCCTTGATGGTTTGAAGAACTTTCCAGGAGAACCACGGAGCAGAACAACAGAGTTGGTAGTTGAAATGGATTGGTGTATAAAATTAAACCATTCAGAACGGAAGCCAATTTTCCTCATGACCTCCAACAAGAACTTCTAGTAAACCCTGTCAAAGTTTTTTGCCATATCAATTTTTTAGGCCCATGAAGCCCTTGTCTCCTTTTCACCCTTTTTTTCTTTTCATATTGTGGATGATTTCATGAACAATAACAATATTGTCAGCTATTTATCTCCCTGGAATGAAAGCAGATTGGTAGGGAGATATGATTTGGCCAAAAAAGGTTTCATCCTCTGGGCAAGTAATTTAGAGATGATTATATAGGTGGTGTTGCATAAGAGATGGGTCTGAAATGATCTGTGGTAGTAGGGGATTCAACTTTTTGTATGAGGCTTATGAAGGTGGAGTTCATTTCCTTTAGCATGAAACCAGTGGTGAGGAAGTGTGTGACCATTTTGATAATGTCATCCCCAAGGATGCTCCAATTAGCTTGGAAGAAGTAAGGTGGAAAACCATCAGAGCCATGAGATTTGTCACCATCCATATTGAATAGAGTATGCTTAACTTCAGTGGTGGTTTTGATGTCCATCAAGATGTCTTTGTCCTCTTCAGTAATAGTAGTGGGGATCAGATTGATGACTTCCTCACTTGAGCTAGAATGTTCTTCAGTGTCCACGGTTGAGAAATGGTTGGTGAAGCCTCAACCACTTCATCTTTATCAGTTATTCAAGTACCATCATTCTTTTTAATTGGGTCAATTTTGTTTCTTATTATTCTGCATTTGGCTTTGTTATGGAAGTACCTAGTATTCCTATCCCCAAGCTTTATCTGTTGGACTCAGTTTTTTATTTTCCAGAATTTTTCCTCAATGGCATACCATTTTATTATGTTCTCCTAAGCAATCTTGATTTCTCTACCTCCGCTTCTTCCAAAATTGTTGTTAAGAATCCATTCAAGATTTTTCTGAGCTTCTTCAAGATTTGGTTTGATGTTACCATAGACCTTCTTATTCCAGCCTTTGGCTTCAGTCTTCACATCCTTGAGTCTTCTAGCAATGGTGAAAGCAAAAGAACCATTGTGTTGTTTTTTCCAACATTCAACAATAATATCCTTACAATCATGATGATCTAACCAAGGCCCAAAGAATTTGAAGGGGATAAAGCCATTTTTCCAGTGAAGATTGGTGTTAAGATGAATAGGGTTGTGGTTAGAAGCAATGGGTAGGAGATTTGAAATGGTGGTGTTAACTAAGGTATAAAGTTAGCGAGCTTTCATTAGCTAAACCCCTGTCCAATCTTTGTTCAGTAAGAGCCATATCATCTCTTTTGTTGGTCCATGTGAAGGGACAACCGCTATAACCCAAATCAGTTAACTCAAGCTCATCAATTTTATTAAGAAAATGGTCAGCAATACTCTTATCAATAGGTTGGGTACTAAATTTTTCACAATCATGGAGAGTGAAGTTAAGACCCCTATTATGAGCCATGTGAGAGAATTATCAGCTGCAATTTTTTCTATATTTTTCCAGGATTTGTTTTTCTTTGGAAGATCACCAAAACTTCCATAATATCCTGTGCGTAGCCATTTGTCATTGGTGGAAGTGCTGAAGCGCATTGATATGGTTATGAGAGCAGTCAATGATTTCAATAGAAATATTGCTCTTCTAAGCCATATTCAATCCTCCAGGAGTTCCAACAATGCCACTTGGTTCCACATAATAGTAATTAGAGACATTCAAATCTCTTAATATTTTCCTAAGGTTACCTTCCTTTTGCTTAGTTTCATAGATAAATATGATGTGAGGGTTGATTTTATTAAGCATATCATTCAAATAGTTATGAGTTCTAGGTTTCCCTAATCCTTGACAGTTCCAGGCTATGACATAAATGAATTGCCAGAAATAAGATACACAAGGATACATAAATAAAATTATGCAGTAGCTAACATGGTGAATAACATGCAATTGTTGATCAGAGACAACATACCAATTGAGTTTGACCAACATGAAATTAGAGCATATGGTAGAGCTGTTAGAGTTTTGAGAGTTGCAAACCTTGCTTTTGTGGATAGTGCTCAGCTCCAGAGTATTTTCATCTTCATCAGCAATATTCCCTATGATGTCTTCACCATAACCTCCCACTAGCATGTTCTTCTTATCTTTACATGTTCTTCACTGTCAACAACTTTCTTTCTCTCAGCTTCACCATTTCTGGTTATGTCATCATTTTTGCCCTTGTGAGCATTCAGAGGAGTTCCCACTTTCCTAGCTTTGTCCTTCAACTTTTCTTTTTTCATACTCCAAATTTTGATCTTGTTTTGTTATTGGAATTACTCAGGGGTCAGCAGTTTGATTGGTTCTTTAAGAGTGGCTTCGTCAGTGCTGCAAGAGGTAATCTTGGGAGGCTTTTCTTTCTTTTTCTCACTTTGAGTATTGTTGTGAGTATTTTTCTTCTTGAGCTTTGGTTTTTCCTTTATGATTCCATGGATTTCATCACGCTCTTTGTCACTATTATCAACTTCACTATTTTCTCTTAAAACGAGGAGATCTTTGTTCCAGAGGGCACCATACTTTGCTTTCCATATTTTTTTCAATTCTATTTCAGCTTCCCTTTGTTTTGCATGTTCAAGCATGATAGCAAATTGGGTAGCAATCTCCTTATTCTTACTGGTATCCACTCTCTTTTGGGGATAGTAGGGGGTGGTGTTGATATTTCAGTGGTTAGTAATGTAAATTTGGCTATAGGAATGTCAGATTCTTCACTAAGGTGGTCAGGATGATCGAGGATGCGACATTATTTGCAGAAGTCCAGGCCATTCGGGGCATACACCACTTCCACCCAGTGAGAGGTAACCGATGTTTCCCAAGCTTCCACTCCAAATTTTAGCCTACGAGTAACATCAATGCAAATTTTAACTTCAATATTCTTTTATTCCCTGTCTCTGCCATAAGGTCTCTAAGAATCTTTGAGGGTACCAATGGGATTTAGGATGTTGCTGAGATCAGGAATAATTCTTCTTGGTATCAGCTTGACAAGCATCCATATCCTTAGTCTGTAGAAGCTTTCTTCGTCAATGTTGTCGGATCCTTCTTCTGGCACTTCCACAAGGACGATAAGTTTCCCAAACACTCCTCTTATTCATTCATTACTAAGAAATTTGTATTCATCCATACTAGTAAGCTTGATGGTGTAAAAATGAAGTCTTCTGTTGAAGTGGTCCACTTCAGCACGTCTTCTGAGATCCCAATTGTTGTTTATGAAAGTACTGACTTTGGTGGTTCCTTAAGAGATTTTGCTACAAAGTCTTCCAACAAAACTCCATTTCCAGTTGATAACTTAATTAGGGAGGATGTTAGCATGATTGATGAATACCTTAGGAAATAAGTCTTCTGTTGTGCTAAGAGTGGAGTTCATTTGGTTTACAAGATTATTAACAGAGGTATTATTGGATTCATTGTTTCTATCCTCAGAGTTAGAGTTAGAGGAAGAGCCTTTTTGCATTTACATGTTGATGGTGGTGGTGGTTGTGATGATGTTGTTAGATTTGGGGGTTTACGGAGAAAGATAAAGGAGTTTCCTGAAGCCAAAGCAGTGGTTTCAGCTTTAATTTGAATTTTATTCTTAGTCACGGGCTTATCTTGGAAAATGGTACTGCAACAAGTTAGTTGGAGTTTGCTGAAGCCAATGTGGTTTCGACACATGCTGGTGATTCTTCTTTAGCACTTAGGGGGTCTGACAAGCTTCATGGACAATACTATGTGCTCGAGCTCGTGACTAACCTGTTTGTCATATATGTACAAACGAGAAACAATATTCTTTAAATTAAGGCAATTGTTGTGATGGTAGTGGTTAGGAAAATACCTTGTAGCCATTGCCATAGCCATGTTACCTGTTGGACCAACCTTTGAAGTGAGCGCCTTGGTAGCCATTGTGGCAAGTTTGTTAGGTCTAGTGATGGTTCTTAGCAGAGGGTTTCCCTTAGTATAATGTTTTGGATTGGTAATATGCCACGTCTTAAAAACCGAGTGACCGATTCTGGCTGTCTTATCAGGTTCAGTAATTGTCTCTTTGACTTTTTTCTTACTGATAATTGGTGTGGGGAAATGAATTTTTAATAGCTGGTAGTTTCTTTGTGTTGCGATCCATTCACTTTTTGCATGGCAGAGCTTAGCCGTTGGATTTGGATCACGGGGAAATTGATGGTTGTGAATCAATAGCACTTGTCGTGCTGATAGATAGCCGTTTCTATTTAGTAAAGTTGTTGCGGTGCACCCAGCAAGTTCCTTTAGGCTTATGGGAATAGGGGCCATAATTAGTCGAACAGTACGTTGCACCACTTCCAAGTGTTAGAAAGAGAGGAATACATAGTGTTTGCATTTTCATTTTCTGCAACAAGAAAACATGAAATATTAGTCATGTGTAAGTTTTGATGTTTAGAGAGAAATTACCTTTCCTTCCCATCAATTGATCATCATATCTTCCTAAAATCTTAGTAAAAGTATTACAATCCCTAATTCCCCCCCGAATATGAAGCCCTTGAGTGTAAACTTTGTGTATGTAGACATGGTTTCGTCTATTGTATGCCGGATAAGAAGTATGAAGATTTGCATCTTAATAATCCACTATGGTTTGATGCTCCAAGATCTCACACAGTATGGATGTTCTTTGAGTGCCCAACTTCCTTGGACCAGAAACATCTTTCGCATGGACCCTTCTGTACTTGTAATTGATCTTGGCGCTGATGGGTATGAGGGTCCTGATGGTGAAGTAGTCAGCATGCTGCCTATACTAATCCACTATGGTCTGATGCTCCAAGAGATCTCACACAGTATGGATGTTAGTTAAGTTCCCAACTTCCTCGGACCAGAAACATCTTTCGCATGGACCCTTTTGTACTTTTAATTGATCTTGATGCTGATGGGTATGAGGGTCCTGATGGTGAAGTAGTCAGCATGCTGCCTATACTCAAACGACCTAGAGTGATTGATTTGGAGTCTCCTTTCTACAAAGAGGTTGGAAATGCATGCCCTGACATTCCCCATGGATTTACTGAACCTACAAATTGAAGCAGAAAATTAAGGAAGAGCCCATTGATTTGGGAGAGTTGGGTGGCCACCATTTGAGTAATTGTTGTTTATGTGAGCTCCGTGGAGACCGTCTGCATTTAAATTTCTTTGTACACACCTTTCATTTCCATGTCTCTGGCAATCCTAGGAAAGATATGCTCCACCATTTTCCTCTTACAATTGTAGCCCCCAAGTATGTTTATGTTAATGGTATGAATTGGCAAGTTTCCGAGTCTGTTACATTTGAGGGTGGTGCAACTTATTTGCAAAGCAAAGTTGTGGGAGTCAGGAATTTGAAAGATTATGAGTTTACTCTTGGTACGCATAACCTTGGTGCATTCATAGGGAGACACCCACAGACATGGTTTATCCTTTCTGGTGCAGGTAGGCAAGGATTTGCAATTGTAAGTAAATCTAATGTATTGTATGATGGTGGTGTTGTTCATGTGCCCAGGAGGGTTGTTGGGGTTGATGATATGGGTTTCATGGCCTTTATGTCAGCCGAAGTGGAGCCACCAGATGGAGTTGTTGGTATTGATTTTGATATGATGAATATGGTTGAATTGAGGGGCCGCTCTTTTGTTGTTTCCAATTCCAGTCTTCGAGAGGTGTTCACTAGGCGTCCTGATACCTGGTTTGTTATAGTTGGTAAGGGTATTGATGGTTTTGTTATAGCTCCTGAGGAAGGTGTGCATCCTGGTGGTGTTAAATTTGGCCCACAACTCGTTGGTGGGAACATTAGAGATGGGTATGTTGCGACTCCACAGGATGTGCTCAGAGAGGTTGTTGAAGTTCCAAGATATGTTCTTACTACCAAGATGCATACATTCCCTGGTAGTGTCAGTTGTGCTGGAGGATCCTCTTCTCAAGGTGCTGCACAAGTGAAAGATGAGCAAAATCTTGGTGGTGATAGTTTTTCTATGGCCATTGTACCTTATGCTCCCACACAACAGGTTAGTAATACAATAATTACTAGCAATAATAGTTGAAAGATAACTAAGCATGTTGAAATTGTGGAAAGTAGGCATACTAGTAACTAAGTATGTGAGGGTAATATGGTGTTTATTAAATACAATTTGAGGTTTCAGGCAGTAGTAACAGATCAGGGTATAATCATACTCCCAACAAATGGTATCATCAAATACATGTTTGGAAGTAGTACTAAGACAATTCTTAACTAAGTGAAAATGAAATTGTAGGTATATAAACCAGATCAATAAAGGAGAGATCTCACTAGTAATGAGGGCACGAAGGTGTAAGATTTATTATATAGATTCGTTAAGCAGGATCGTGAACTTCATGATAATCACATATACAAGAGTAGTTATACGGAATACCTGGTAGCGCTATCCATTGTACTTTATCGATCGTCTGGGAGCAGCAGTAATACCTTATGGAGGTCAGGGTATCTCTCTCTTGGCCTTGTACGTAATGAGATGTTAATTCGGTGAACCCTATACTGATGGCTATAGTGTTTCTTTTATAGGCAGAGAGAGGACCAAGTTCCTAGGGTTTAAGATTAGGCTTTAGATCTCGACCGTCCATCAAGGAAGAGATATTAATTAGGAAATAACTCCTTAAGCAAACCCAGATAGTTTAACAACATCTAGATTAGCCCAGAGTTATCACATGGGCCCAATGAGATAATTCCACCTAATGGAAATTATCTTACATTCTCCCACTGGTCCATGAGATAATTTATTTAATGGTAATCGTAGAAAACATAAGTCGCGCATAATTGCCAAACAAAATTTTTAATGGTTACAATCATAATACCTTGATCGAGAAAACTTTTCATGCGAGTCATAGAGGCTACACATTGTCCTGTTATCAATATGTTCCCTTCCATGTACCACAACAAAAATAACTTACTCAACTAGGCCTTAAGTAGGAGTATCGTAATGATCCAGTGATGTCTTCAAAAAAAGACGATATCGGTTAACATACATCCATTATAATAAGTGTATACTAAATATGGATACAGAAATAAATTCATAGGTCACATTAGTAAGAGCTCAACGAATGTTCAAAAAATAAGCACACAGTAGCTGAATTCGATAATCAATTACTCCCACAGACCTGAGATATCAATCTTTCAATAAGAGGTCTTAAAAGGTAATTATTCCATAAGTGCATTTGCAAAAATAATTGTGCTTAACAATAAATGAACAATACTTGTTTCTGAATTTCTTGATTCACGTATGAATACTCAAGGTTCATGTGTTTTGTTCCTTTTGTATTCTAATCGTGCGTAATACTGCGAAACTAGGATAATAAATTTCAGCAATGTAAAGACAAACTCAAGTCTCTAAGTCTCGCAGTCATACATATTCAAACTCAATTACGGAAATAGCATTAATGGATTCTTACTTTGTAGAGTCCAATCACCCAACAAAATTGAAGTATGAAAAACCCAACCAACTCTAATTGGGTTGACTAACTAATTGTAAGACATAATTCAACATTAATTAGTATCTCAAAGTTGTTGATAACTTTGCCATAATTTGTTCTTAGATTCATTCGGCTTCAGTTTACATATCAACAACTTAATTCATATTCCATTTCAGAATTAACACGTAATGAAGATTACATTTATACCTTCTTTCTGATGTGAAACAAAATTGCTAAATATGTTATTATCTCAAATTCTTCTAATATTGATATACGCTTTATATGAGAGCTTAAGTAATCTACATGATATGTGACTATCACGTAGCAAGCTTCATTAATATCCTTTATTTCGAAAAAAGTTAGAGAGTTAAGCATAAAGCCAAAATCACTACTCGAAAGTAGTATGTCTTAACATACAAAACCAAGAGTATAAACTTCTCCCACTGATCTTGAGGTATATGTATGGATCTACAGTAATTTCACCAAAACCTAGTAAGTTAATGGTTTTGTTGAATTTTTAGATATCATTGCCGGGAGGCTTGCCTAATATTATACTTTGGTTCCTTAAGTTTGTAGACTACCTTTCCAGTCTTTATAATGCTAATGATAATTTTGGAATAAGTCTTTCTTTCACACGAGAGAAAAACTTATTTATAATTAATGCCTCAATTATGAGTAAAAATCTTTGGCTACAAGTATAGTTTTATATTGTTTAAGATTGCTAATACAGTCGTGCTAAGTCTTAAAGAGTCACTTACACACAACTGATTGTGTTCTTCCAACAATTTTTAAACAAAATATTAAACTTGACATTCAACCATTAATTTCAAATCTCAGAGCATCAATTCTTATATCAAAATTATTACTCGTAATATCTTATAAATAAAAAAAAAACCGAATTTCATCAAAATCGAATTCTGGTAAACAAACCATTAAAACATGATGAATAGCTTTCCTGCGATCTCTGAGAGACCTTAATAAGCTGGTTCTTGTGGTTGTCAATAATTTCTTTAGTGACAGTACTTTCATTATGGAGCAATGGACCAATAATTTGTGGTCTTTTATTATCCAACGATTCGACAATGAAAAGAATCACAACATCCATATACTCCCACAAATTACGCCATCTGTAATGAATTCACATTTTCGGTTTCGATAAACATCATACTATGGTTAAAACAACCCTTTGAATTATTTAGGAAAACCATTGAACCATCATTAGTCTTCAAATCCAATTCTATTATCTGGGAATGTAAATCTTCATCAAAACTGAACAACCTCAACTTACATGTGTTTTAAACTAGGTTTCCAGCCATTCTACAATTCAAAAAGTGTCTTTGAAACTGTTTTTCTCAGAAAACTATTTAAATTACACAGTTGTATGAAGATCAAACATCCACAAACGTACAAGTAATTGTGCATGGAACTTAATGCCTTTAACCATTTACATAAGAGTATGATTTCGCCTTTTGCTATACACATTTATGCCAATTATAATTTGGACTTGTGTATTAAGCAACAATGCCAAACTTTTGAAGAATTATGTAAAAGGTTCAGGATGTTATCCTGTTCATCATACCTTTCACAATATTCACCACCTCGTTTGAACCTTGTGTTTTTCACTTCTCTATAATTGCCTCTCAATTTCAATAATGCAATTGGTAGACGTAACAATAATGTGAAAAATCATCAATTAGGTGAAAACAGTTTATCTTCCAAAAGTTTGGACAATCAAAAGTCTACAAAGTAATCATAATCAACAATCTAAGAACAAAAGCTGGTTTGTCATAAAGATACATAACAATTAGACTTACAATAGTACCATTCTTTCAATAAGATTCTCCTGTGGGTAAAAGCTTATCAAGGATCAAAGTGAGACATGAAAAATATCTAAAGATATTTCACATTCTCATGATACAACATTATGCTTGTTTAGTACGAGAACAAGAATCACCTGTGGGTGAAACTCGTCGTGAAATGTATTTAACAAACTCATGTAATTCTAAAGGTCATCCTAATACACTGTGAAATGAAGTCACCGTGGTGGCTATTATTTCACATGTATATGAAACATTTAGATAATCTTTAGGTTTGTTCAACATGTGAACCAAAACTACATGTGAGAAGCTTTGTTCAAATCGTTAAATCAAACTAAGAGGACTCAAAGCACGTACAATACTTTGACATAATAGTCCAGTATCACTGTGGTGATAACTAAATAATGCAACAAAGTGTAAAATTGAAAATACCACGCCGACCTTGTGATATCATACTTTGAATAGTCCCACTTAATGATATCATACTTGAGTGACATCGATGAATTATTAGCAAGTGTATGAGTAACCCGAAAACAATAACTTTTTAAATTTGTTGCAAAGCATGTCATGTAAAAAATTGTGAAGAAACCAACACACCTAACTTGGAAAAATTTCAGACTTAATGAATCTTTCGTAACCCAAAATCAAGCGTTAAAATAATAAATAAATATTATTCAATAATGAAAATTCGTTTAGGTAAACTCTATAATGCATTGCTAGTTTAATTAATTAAGTACGACAGGTTTTCTAAACAAGATAAATATCATTTTGAAAAATTGTGGGAATTTATCCAAACAAAAGCTTCAATATCTTCAGAGAATGCACCGAGTTTTTGATATAAAACAACATAATCTGACTGCTCGCGAAAAATACGAAAATCCATAATGGGTCACTCAACTCGATAACGACTTAATTCAAAACATTAAATGAATTTTATTAGCGTACTTTAAGAAATGATGGAAAAATAATGCGTCATTTACTTAATCATGATTTAATTTATATGTCTAGCCAAAATGGTAAAAATAGGCACTCAAGGGTGAAAACAAAAGACAGACTTAGACATTTATGAAGACGTACAACAATTCAAATCCAACACTTAATGCGATTCAAATTCATAATGTATGATCAAAGATCATATCCTTCAGTGTTTTCTTAAATATGTGAACTTGAATCACCTGTGGGTAATTTTTTGTTCTATTTATTTAAGCAAAACAAATATTGTACGCATTTAACAATATGATTATGGCTGAAAAATTCTTTGACATCACTGTGGTGATAACCAAAAAACTAAAATAATACCATTATCAAAATAGGTCGATAATTGCAAACCTTAGCTTTACGGTTTGCAAATGCTTACATTAACATTATGATTATTGCTAAAATTAAACATTCTAACATCACTGTGGTGATGACTAAAGAGTTTTACGAATGATCTTAAGTGCAATAATCTTACACAATTAAACAACCATCAAAAGAAACCATAATATAATGCACATACATAATTCATATCATAAAGCACAAACAAGCAGAATAGTGCAAACAAAAAATGGTTTCGATATCATCAAAATTTACAATAAAATCGTTCGATAAAATCAAATTGAATTGTACGTTACTTTAATAAATTTGATTAAATCAAACATTAATGATTTCGATAAAGCGGAAGCATTTAGTTGGCTTACATTTCTTAAGGTAAAAACTACTTCATAATTTCTTAAAACTATAATAGAAATTGGTTTAAAATA
Source organism: Papaver nudicaule (assembly GCA_023529015.1). Classification (NCBI taxonomy): domain Eukaryota; kingdom Viridiplantae; phylum Streptophyta; class Magnoliopsida; order Ranunculales; family Papaveraceae; genus Papaver; species Papaver nudicaule. The sequence continues at coordinate 11,964 of JAJJMA010223921.1, forward strand.
TAGACCAGATTTATTTACTTGGTTCTGTAGTTTCATACTTTTGTCATAATCATTTCTTTACGGGAGACCCTTTAATTAATTATAGATTGTGTGTAATAATAGGAAGCATAATACACTACACATAGTACTCATAATAGGTGCCAACAACCAATTGGATGTTAGGTTTATATTTATAATACAGTAGAACCCCTATAAATTAATCCGCGATAAATTAATACTCGCGCTAAAATAATAAATTCTTCTGGTCCCGAGTCGGGGCCAACGTGCTAAATTAATAATTCAATAAAACCATAAATTAATAATTTTTTGAAACTTTGTATAGGTCTCATGTGATGTATAAATTAATAATAATACAAAATATATAAAATTAATTTTACATTATGGTATTTTAGTAAAGAATGATTTAATTGTGACTTGATTTTTCTTAAAATTGATGTCACATTTAATTTCATTTTGAACTTTTATTAGCATTAGACTTGGATTTTCTTGAAGTTGATGTAACATTGAATTTTATCTTTTACTTTTATTTAGATTTGAAGAGTTTTTGTCGTTGTAGATTCTTGATGCAATAGAAAATATTTAAATTAATAATTATTATATTATATATTATTTAATAACGCGATAATATAATAAATTTTGCCGGTCCCGACACTATTATTTTATAGGGGTTATACTGTAACCTAATCCAAGATATAATTCAATTAAGGCGGGATAAAACCGGTTCAGTTAAGAACTAAATAGATATTACAAAATGGGTTCAGTTTGGACTGAGTCAATCCCACTTTTGTTCGTGCAAACTCAGTTCGGTTCAGTAGGGTCAGTGAAGTCTAGTTATGGCTGACCCGGTTTTGGTATGGTTTAGTTCTGGTCCCGGGTTCTATTGTGGAACAGATCGAAATGGCAGATCCCGGTAGGATTGGGTGAGTGACAAAACTGCAGAATCATTATTGGGCTTTAGTCAATAGGCATGTGCCCATTAAAAAACAAAAAACAATGTCACCCAGGCCTTTATATTTTGCTCAAGTTAATTAATAGGTACCCGAGCCCACCATCCGTTAAAGCTTACTAACGGATGAACGGTTTACAACTTAGTCCCATTAATGACTAACCACGAACATGAAAACATGAAAACATGAAAACATTAAACGTGAAAACATAAATGTAACCACATACCCCAAAGGATTTGAGACTTAACTGGATCTTAGTTAATGTCTTAGCTCTACATGGATAATTCGATAACAACTACTGGTTTACTGTTCTGCTAGTCAATCTTAATTTCGAATCAAGAGAAACTTAAACGATAATACTCTGTCAGGCCCAAAACTATCATAGCCCATCATAACATAGTAGGGTTGCGGAAGTGCTACACTCACGGGTCCAAAAGAATTTTTCCTAAAGCCACAGGCCCACCCATCGAGTTTTAACGTGAATTCGAATCGTGCTTTGAGCCACCCGAAAAATCTGCACCCCCTCCCGCGGTCCCTCCCCTTAGTTATTTTGGTCCCCTCTTTAGTTTTCCAACTTTTTTAAATACCAAACTACCTCTCATATGATTAGTCCTAATTATTATATTAAAGTTAATAATAAGATTAGAGTTAAGTATATATTAGGTGTTTAGATTAATTTTGGAGAGAGAAAAATCAGATTTTTGGGTTTGATTTTTGGGTTTAAAGAGAAGAAAAAGCGTTTTTTTTTTTTTTTGGGATTCAAAGGTAATTTTGTAAACCCATTTCATCCTAGTTGTTGATTGTTGTATTTGTATGATGTATGGTGTTGATTGGAGTGTTGAATCGAGTGATTTAGATTAAAAAAAAACATTTTCAGAACTTTATTCGGCTCCCAAAAAACCCAGAATAGGGGCCGAATGCACCATTGCTCAAGAACACGAAGAACAATTCGGCCCCTAACGTGTATATAGAAATAGGGGCCGAATTTGCATTCGGCCCCTAACGTGTATATGGAAATAGGGGCCGAATTAGCATTCGGCCCTCACGATAAACATGAATAGGAGCCGAATGTTGAGGTGTGCATAGTAGGGGAGGACAGTGTAACATTCGGCCTGTAACCCATCCCAACAATAGGGGCCGAATGCATATTCGGCCCCTAACTTGTATATGGAAATAGGGGCCGAATGTATATTCGGCCCTCAATCAATGGCTTTTATTTTTGTTTTCTTGGATTGGTGAGTGTAGCTGGGAAATCTCTCAGTCATGTTTATAGACATGATTGAACAAAATTTTACATCATTGCTTGTGTCATATTTTTCATTGGATCAACGGTTGAGAAGCTACATATCCTATAAAAGACCAACATGATTCCCAAACTCCATAAAGACGTAATTCCATGTTTCCCATATTCAACGGCTGAGAACCTACATTTGACATTCCAGTGAGTTCCAGTGAGTACAATTGTGCTTTAAGTACGAAAAAGACATCTCGTAGATATACAAAAGACGCGAGATATCATATAGTGCTGAAAAGTTTATAGCGCTCTCAATAATCCACTCAATACAGGGGTAGTGCAGGTAGACATTTCTACCTCTTCAATACATCCTACCTCTACTGTACAGTTCATGCTTCAATATTAGGTGCTTACAAAATTCTAAAGATGCCCATATTTAACCAAAAGAGAGGGATAATTGAAAGACCAAAAACCTGACAACCTAAACAAAATGGCTCACCTACTTAAACATGAAAGAGATATAGATGAAGTTGTTGAAAAATGTGCTAACAAGGAGTGTATAAGAAATAATAATGCAGGAACAGGGGCCGAATCCACATTCGGCCCCCAAAAAAAAAAAAAGGGGCCGAATCCACATTCGGCCCCTAAAAAACCAAAAATAGGGGTCGAATTGTTCTTCATTCTCAAGGAAAATGTAGCATTCGGCCCCTATTCTAGGTTTTTTTAGGGGCCGAACGTGGCTCTGAAAGTGCATTTTTTCGACTAAATCTCTCGATTCATCCATGGAAACAACATAATCATTCAATCACACACCATAATAATCAAATATGATGAAATGGGTTTGTGAAATTTCCTTCGAATCGCGACCATTTCTTCTTTTTCACGCTCGATTCGATTTTGACGTTGAACTTGGGCAAGAGTGGGTTCATCCGGATCCGATGGAGATTGTGGTTGTTTGGATCGATTTCCAGCCTTTGTTTTCGACCTCGTCATGTTATATAGAACGCACGCGATTAATTTTCCTAAATCGACGAGTTTCGATGATTTCGCGACGAATTTCGTTGTTTTGGTTTTGGAGAAGAAGAAGAAGAAGAAGAGAAGTTTTGTTTTGGTGAAGAGAAGTTTTTTTTTTTTGTTTTAGGAATAGGATTAAGAATATATAGGTTAATTAGTTAAAGGGTATACCAGTAATTTCCAGTGCTAATTGAGGGATAACTTAGACATTTCATAACAATGGCATTTACGTAATTTCTTGGGCGGGAGGGGACGCAGATTTTATGGGTGGCTCAAAGCACGATTCTTTAACGTGATTAGACTTTTAATCTTCTTTACGTTACGGCAGAGACAAAAAACCTAACCAACTACATACAGTAACTAGATGACCGCTACCACGGTGGGAGTGGGCCGCCCGACCGAAGATCCGTTTTGAGAGGCTTGATCACAAGTCCCATTTATGTTCTTATGTGTCATCTTCATCACTCTGTGAACTACCATTATCATCTTCTGAATCTTCAACGTCATTATTACTAAAATTATCGATAGCCCTTCGTCAAGATTTTGTTCATTTGCTGGTCTAGAATTATCGATAGCCTTTCGTCCTGTAATTAACACGACTCCAAAACTATCAACATCAGACTTGGTTGTTAAATGACCCGTCGAAGCATACTCCGGTGCACAGTAGCCATAGGTTCCCATTACCCTCGTTGAGACATGAGTCTTATCTCCAGTTGGACTAAGTTTAGCCAGTCCAAAGTCAGAGAGCTTTGGACTGAAATTCTCGTCTAATAATATGTTAGATGCTTTAAAATCACGATATATGACTGGGGGGTTCGCAACATCATGCAAATATTCAAGCCCTTTTGCTGCGCCTTGAGCTATCATCATCCTGCTATTCCAATTTAACGCCTTCTTAGTGGGAGATAAATCTGCAAGCATCACAGTTACTTATATGAAAATCAGAGTATGACAGCATACTATCAAGCCATTTTGCTGAATTAGAGGTTCGCAAAAAGAAGAAAGAAAAAAAAGTTTCTTGAAAAATACCAAGAAGGTGGTCCTCCAAAGATCCCAATGGCATGTATTCATAGACTAAAATCCTTTGATCTCCATCAGTACAATATCCGACCAAATTAACAAGATTTGGATGGTGAACAAGACTCAACATCAAAACTTCCACCAAAAATTCCCTGTTTCCTTGCAATCCATTTCTATCGAGTTGTTTTACAGCCACAACCTGAGCTAAATGAAACAAAATCAGTATGCAGTATATATATTTTGGTCAAGTGTCAGCAAGCAAATTTCTACACTATCTATATGCATAATCTCGATGAATAACACAAGACGTAAGGAAGTGCCAAATGTACTTGGTTTGTGCTTTCGATAAATCCTTTATACACCCTTCTGAAACCTCGTTCACCCACTAGTCATCTTGTTTTAAAATTCTTTGTAGCATTTGCCAATTCCTTGAATGTGAAAGTTTTAGCGGCATGAGTATTTCCGTTCCCGATGTTCAGTAACTCGGCCGCTACTATCCTATGTCTGCTGCTGTCTGCAAGGTTAAAGTAAGGTTCACCAAAAGTGTAAAAGAGAAACAACTAAAGTTACTATACAGAAAAAACCCGAACTCGGGGTCTAATCTAAGGTGTCGTCTTACAATGATAGCAAAACACTTCATGGAACTTGTATAAGCATCACAAGTCTAATACAGAAAACGCTTGAAACGGACCTGTATAATCAAATTTTGCGATTCGTCTTTCACCAAGTTTCTTGCATCTTTTGTAAATCATGTACAGGGTTTACCATCTTGGTAACTAATATGAAATGGGAACTACATTGCATATTAACTATATTGTCTGGACATTCTGAGTAAAGTTTTACTTATGAAATTGATCCAGAATCTTGAATATCAACTACTTTGTTCCTGCCCATAGACACCACCAACTGACAAAGAAGAAATTGACATCATTTGAGGTCCCCCTAACATGAGGCCTATAAGGCGAAGGAAATCGATGAGCATGTCCTGTGCCCTGATTGGCCTAGGCAAACGTTAATTTACGCACACACAATTGACAATATAACCAACGGGATTAGTTCACTGGACCAGGAATTTGAAGTGAGTGATTTAATCTCTGCCCTGAGCATGAAGATTTCATAACATCTGCTCATATGTCAATAACAATTGCATACACTGTACAGAACATAAAAGCATAAGAAATATACCTGATCTTCTTCACACGTTCCAAATCATCTCTCAGCTTCATGTCAAGGGCATTAGATACAACTTGTGAGTACCTTCCATCCTTGTAATCCTTGTTAGCAACAATTGTCATCAGATTCTCCAACTCTGCTGCAGATAGTTCTCCAGCCCTTCAACATTCTAATCAGACACACCAAACTCAGAACACAATAAACATATACACTACTCCATTTCATAACCCACATACTTTTCTCAAACACCCCTAGACCTCCAATTTAATACACCAAACAGACAATCCAATCTGTAATTTCAAGAATCACTCAACAACATACTAAAATCATGTCTAACAAATCCTAGATTTCCTCATTCAGACCGAAACCCTATATAAACTTTTCACTTACAAACCCCAAACCCACCATTTAATACACCAAATAAAAGAAACATCATGACTTGCAACCCTAGATTTCCCAGTAGAGAGAAGCTCAAATCAAATCCAAAACCCCAATTATCTAGCAAGATCTAAAAACCTACTGATTCTGATGGATCTGCTACTGATTTATTCGTGGTTGTTAATGGTGGTTGTTGTGGTAGATAATGATCTACAAGATCAGCGTCAGCCATTAATCGAAGAATTTGAAGAAATTGAAGATCAGGGAGGAATTAGTGACAGTTAGGGTTCAGTCAGTAGTGGGTAATGAAATTGAAAATGCGGAGAAGAAGAACGAAGAACAAAAAAGAAGAAACGAAAATGGAGTGTGAGCGTGATTCGAACTCGGAACCTCTGGGTCTATTTTGAGATGTTTTGACAAAAATACCCTCCACAATTTAATTTATGACCCGGTTTTTTGATTTTTTATTTTCCACATCTACCCTTCATATTTTGGTTTATCTACAAAAATGTTTAAAGGAAAAAGAAAAATTAAAAAACAGGGAGGGGTGATTATGTCTTTTCGTCGTTGAAAAATTTCCAAATCTTTTTTAATTGTGTTACCCTACATTTGACACAAAGTTACCATATATAGGGTCCTCCCTCGCTTCGCTCGGTCGGCCCAATTAAGCGACATTATTAGACTAGTTAACGCGACCATGAAGTAATCTGTAAACATGGTGTACTGTTCATCATGAAAACTAAAAAATTATGCAATTGACATGATGCATAAACATGATCAAGAACTGATGTGGGTGCGAACATAAAACACAAATTAATTGCATATTTCATCAACAGACTATCATGGGTTCTAAACGCAAGCTCTCTAGATGCCAACTGTAAGATTTATTATATAGACTCGTTAAGCAAGATCGTGAACTTCATGATAATCACATATACAAGAGTAGTTATACGGAATACCTGGTAGCGCTATCCATTGTACTTTATCGATCGTCTGGGAGCAGCAGTAATACCTTGTGGAGGTCAGGGTATCTCTCTCTTGGCCTTGTACGTAATGAGATGTTAATTTGGTGAAGCCTATACTGATGGCTATAGTGTTCCTTTTATAGGCAGAGAGAGGACCAAGTTCCTAGGGTTTAAGATTAGGCTTTAGATCTCGACCGTCCATCAAGGAAGAGATATTAATTAAGAAATAACTCCTTAAGCAAACCCAGATAGTTTAGCAACATCTAGATTAGCCCAGAGTTATCACATGGGCCCAATGAGATAATTCCACCTAATGGAAATTATCTTACAGAAGGTCCAGGTACAAGTGGAGAAAGGGATACCAATGGAGTTGAGGAGGTTGCAAGGAGTTGAGCATTGGGGACATCAAGTATCTGAAGCTAACTCTGTAATTCCAGAACCCATTTCCCAAAGAACAAGGAGTAAGAGATTGAGCAAGAATGCAAATGGAGTGATCCAGATTTGAGAGCAGAGAGCCAGAAGAAAACTCTTTTGAACCCATCTCAGCATCTTTTCTTTTAACTTTCCTTTTGTCAAGTGGAGTGATTTGGGGTTTTTTGAACTTTTTTGTTGGTTGGTTGTGAATATTTGGCATGGTTTTAGAAGCTAACAGAGCTTGTAACTGGTTGTATTGACAATGGTGGTGACTTTGAGGTTGGAAATTAGGGGATTTGTGGTTTTTGGGAATGTAATTCAAGTTGCAGATGATCAATATCATCTTCTCAGCATGTCTGTGAGTATTTTTGGTGACAGGATAATAGGTATAGCATAAAGAGATTTCCATGTGATTTGTGGTGATTTTAGCTGCAGGTGATTTTCGGAATGCCATTAAACAGGTACTAAGAGACAAGAAACTAATGATTCATGAAAACCAAGAAATCACACGGTGGCAAACTTCGACAGACGGAGGAGCAACTGTCACAGAGCTATGAAAACCACCAACAACGATAAAAAATCGATAAAACAAAGAATGGTTAGAAATCACGATCCGTGAAGCTCATGAGAGAGAGCTATACCGATATCTTTCGCCCTTTTTTTTTTAATGCACTCCCTATTCACCTGAATGACCATGCCATTTAAATTCTATTCTACCAATATGTAATACTCTCGTAAATTGACCGGTGACATTAAATCTGTGCCGGCATCCCCGTGGTCACAGCTTGTGGACACGCCGGATTGCGGATATGGTTGTGGTCCTATCGACACCCGTCATAACTCTTCTTCATCATCTTTCTCCTTCTTCCGTCCTTCTTCCCTCCCTGAATCCCGATTCACCAAATCCTCAACAATGGCCGCTCAATCATCTCCTACTGAGAAACCCCTTAACTCAGGTAATACTATCCAAACGCTTCAAATTCATTTCTTTACTTAAAAATTTTCATCATAAAAATGACTTCTATTTCAATTTTCAATCAGTAGATGTTGAACAACAAAGAGTCATTATAAAGAATAAGTATGGGGAAAGTCTAGTTGGTGTCTTACACGAAACGGGTTCAACCCAAGTTGTAATCTTGTGCCATGGATTTCAATCAACTAAGGATTTTAGGATGATCCGGAATTTGGCTGAGGTTTTAACAAATCAAGGGATTAGTGTGTTCCGGTTTGACTTTTCTGGGAATGGGTATGTTCTTCTAATCTGACTTAAGGGTGTCTATGTTTCTGTTTATGTTATGATTGTACTAATGATTAGTTCAGCTAACCTTGTATGAATGTGTTGTATGAACTATTTCAGGGAGAGTGAAGGTACATTTCAGTATGGAAACTACATTAAGGAAGCTGATGATTTGCATTCTGTAGTCCAACACTTTTCGGCGATGAAACGGGTCATAGGTGCAATTGTTGGGCATAGTAAAGGTACGTGCTTTTCTTTGTTTATGCACGTTTTGATTTAAGGCTTGTCTTCTTGTGTTAGGATGTAGAGCTATAAAGAGATAGTTTCTATGTATTTCTATAATAGGATTAATTGTTGGGCATGGTAAAGGTTAGTTACATGATCCGTCTGTTTTGTAATTTATGTTGAATTCGAGAAGGCTGAAAAGTTGGTTTTGCTATATTGGCGATGACTCTTACAGACTCCTCGGTTGTTCTTAGCCCACCTTAAAAGAATAGAAGGATGAAAACTCGTGGAGGCGTTTCCTTGTTTATGTACATTTTGATTTAAGGCTTGTCTTCTTGCATTAGGATGGAAAGCTATAGAGATATGGTTTCTATGTATTCGTATAATAGGATTTTGAAGGATAGACATTTGAAGGTTGGGAAAATGTTGCCAGTAGGCTGATGATAAAACTCTGCCTATTAATGGATATGTTTGCAAATGTTTGATTTTTGTTTTGTTACAAGTTATTACACCACATGCCGATCATTTCAGATCCAGGGGATGTTATCAGATGTAATGTAGGAAATTGACCAATTTACTCTTTAATGTGACAATATTGTGAGTTAGAAGCTTGCAATTAGGTTATACTTGGTCTACTTTAGGGAAATTAGTGTGCACAAAGTGTATATTCTAAGAACCACATATTGCATGAGATATGTCTATCTGATTACATAATCCCACGATATTCGCCAACTCATATCACTCATAGCTGATCATCTTCTAATTCCGGTCTTCTAAATTGTTATATGTTCCTGCTTTTTCGATATTTTGTTACTGAAAGGGCTCTTTTCGCAGGAGGAGATGTTGTGCTCGTATATGCTTCAAAGTATCATGATGTACCTACAGTTGTAAATGTTTCCGGACGCTACAATATGGAGAGAGGTATTGCAGAACGCTTGGGTAAAGATTATATGGAAAGAATCGAGGAAAATGGAATTATTGATGTAAAGGACAAAGAAGGTAACTGTTTTCTATTCAAAAATTGCATTCTTCATATAGCTTACGTTTTCCTTACTGTTTAATGTTTATGCTATCTAGTTGTGTGCCTCTATAGTATCGTAATGTCTACTTTTCATAAATGCGTCGAATCATACAAGGATGTTTATGCGTGGTTCTGTTGATTAGTTAACTAGTGAATCAGTAATCGAGTTTGCGTAGCCAGGATCCCATAACCTAGTCCGTCAAGCCCGCACCATGCCTGGTTGAATGGCAGCTGTGTAGGCTTGTCAGAGCCCAGGGTTATTGAGGGAGATTAGGCATGTGCATAGATACTGCATCTGACGTATTCCAAATTGGAATTTCCTGTTGTCCATGTGACTGCTCATGTCTATTCCTGGTTGAAACTTGACTGTCGCCTGTGCGTGCGATGTACACATTGCGTATAAGTCCTGGTTTGGAATTTCTGTGGTCCATGCACGATCAAAACATTTTGGCTGTTTCTTTGTTTTGTTTTTAGATCTGTGCACTGATATCAAAATGAGGTGGAATCTCATCATTTTTTCATGGGATTGTAGGAAATGACCAGTACCGCGTGACGAAAGATAGTTTGATGGAGCGCCTTGCTACTCATATGCACTCATTATGCCTTTTATTTGAAAAGGATTGCAGGTGGGCGTACATTTTTTCTTTAATCTTGCATATACATATATATTCTGCACTCTTCATGTTAGTATTTGTATGAAATTGAGATTATTTTCTCTTGACACTGAAGGTGCTGAACTTCACTGCAATTTTATGTAGGGTGTTGACGGTTCATGGTTCTGCGGATGAAATTATACCAGTTGAAGATGCGTTTGAGTTTGCCAAGGTCATAGCCAATCACAAATTACACATAGTGGAAGGTGCTGATCATTGTTACACTAAATATCCATCTGAATTAGCAGATGCAGTGGTGGACTTTATACAAGAATCATTGCATTAGGTACAGTTATCGCCAAATGGCTTGTTTACAAAAGTACCCTACATTTATTTGGTGTGATCATCTTCGTGTTATAATTGTTAAATCGCAACTTACTACATTACAAAATAACTAGCAATCTATGATTTTGATATATGTTATACGAATACATTGATGGTTTCTAAGTACCTATGTGTGCATACTGCAGCGGCAAGATTTAAGGCTCATAATCATAATGGTTTGGTTGTGTCATGTGTGGACTAGGATAATACAAGAGCTATGCATGTATGCTTGTATGCAGGCTGGTATAGTAGAGCATGTCGCTGACCAGGAAAACCCCATTGGGGCGGAAAGGTATGATGCTGTTGCTGCTGGTTATTGCATGGGGGTGTATGGCAAATTTGAGGAATCATTTTTTAGTCCGAGGCTGTCCTTGTTTTGTTGTCATCTATACTTCTCAGTAATAAAAAATCATTAATCTGTTCAACCATTTTCTCTCTTTTGCTTTGGGTATGAAGTGGGCAGTTTATTTGTGCTTCAACATTTTCTCAATGTTCACTGCTTAATACAAGTATGGGGAGAATCTTGTGGGTGTCTTACATGAAACGGTTTCGAAGGAAATTATAATCTTATGCCATGATGATTCTTATGAAACGGTTTCGAAGGAAATTATAATCTTATGCCATGATGATTCTTTTCGTGTGTGTTTTTGAAATTTGGTTAAATATAGACGCTCGAGTACCATTACTCTTGAATTCCAGAGTCGTGCAAATAATCTAGTTCTTCCATTTCTACGTGTTGGTGAAGTGCAACAGCCTGTTATTCTGTTTTGCTCTTGATCCAGTTCTTCAATTCAGTGAGGTTTGGTGTTTGTAGGAACGTTGGTTGCAGGGGTTCTGTGTTGTTGGCTTCAGTGAGGTTTGGTGTTTGTAGGATTTTTTTTTTGAAAGCTGATTCTGGGGCTTCGAGATTTACAGGAGGGCATCAGTTTACTTCACATGTCCAGCCCGTCATTATAAGGGGTGTCAAAAAATGGTGAAATGACTAAGTAACCCTTATACTTATTACACCCCACTTACAAATTATAACACCCCACTTAATATTTTTCCTAATCTAATTTAAATCAAAAACCAAACATATCAAAACTTAAAAATCAAAACATCAAAAAATTTCCCTTTCTCCTCTCTTCTCCTACTTCACATTTCTCCTCCAAAATTTTCATTTTCGATTTTTTGATCATGGATGCAACCAACAATGGTGGAACAATGGAGCACCTAACGTAAGCATCTAAAACCAATCGTTTGTATTGAAAACAAGGTCAGATTCACTCCATGAAAATCAAAATTCGTGAACCAGAAGAACTTACGGCTACAATATGAAGAACAGCTAGCCGTAAGTAGGGAGCCATTAAAGCTTCAGATCCAAGACGTAAGTCCACATTAGAGGCCGTAACTTACTTACGGCTGACACCGATACTATAATTAGCAGCCGTAAGTTCTTTTAAATCAAAATTTTTGTGTCGCAAGGTTACAGGTCGTAAGTACAAACTTAGCAGCCGTAAGTGTAGTTACGGCTGCATACCTATTTGGCTTAGTAGCCGTAACTTGGGCAGGCTTACTTATTTCAACATCTCCTTGTCTATCCTTTCAAGACTCATAGAGCAGGGAAGGTAAGGTAGAACTAGGAAACACAAAAATGGCTTTGTCCAAGGTTCTGGTTGCAGTGATGCTTTTGTTTTAACTTACTACTGTTAGTGCACATCTAGTTCCAATTCCAAAACCACCAGTTTACGTTGCCCCCGCGTCTCCTCCTGTTTACTCCCCAGCACCATCTCCCATTTACTCTCCTGCACCCTCTCCTCCTATTTACGCTCCAGTTCCTTCACCACTTGCTGCCCCACCTACTCCGGTAGAACTAGATGAAGATTACGACGAAGAAGAAGAGAATGAAGGAGAAGAAAAAGAGAAATCAATTGAATCACCAAACAGAGACAATGAATTTGATGATGAAATTCCAAATACTACTACTACTACTACTACTACTGCAACGACAACTTTTTTTTTTTTGATCGGTAATGAAGATATATTAAAACCCAAACAAAGGAGAGTACAAGGAACTGATGCTAGAACAACACTAGCAAACACAGAAGAGAATAAACCCCAAACAACACAAAAGAAAAGCAAAAGAAATTATGAGTGGGAAGAGTAATAAAGAAGATGAAGAGGAAGATGATGAGGAGAATATGGATGTTGATATTGTAAAATTCACACCATCCTGCCAAGATGGCTAAAATGCAGTAAGTATTTAACCTAAACCCCCTAATTTCTTTGGATGTGTCTCTGTGATTTTGAATATTGCTTTATAATCTTGTTGTGAATTGAGTTTTTGAATTATGCTTTATGATCTTGCATTGCCTTATCATGGGTAACGTTATACATCTAAACATACAAATCTTGAATTATGCTTTATGATCTTGAATTGTAGCATGACTGGTTGGAATTGGGTTCTGCATTGTTTACTAGGAAGAGTGTAGGAAGATTTTATTAGCTTTATCTTGCTTAAAAATCTGTACACCGACGCATACAAGTCTCGTTGATATGATATTTTGAAAGTTGGAAAAGACCCATTGGAATTGGATTGTGCATTGCTCACTAAATAGGATTTACTAGCCTTGTTGCGCTTAACGTTTTACGTCTAAACATACAAATCTCCTAGGTGTGTTAGATAGTTGGATTGAGTTAAGATTCCCTTAGAGATATGAGTGAATTTGCTTTGCTCTTCCTTTGTTGAAGCGTATGGGCCAAGGGCTGTGGAAATTTCGATAACTTTGGTCTGTACTGTAGTATGAGATTAAGTGTAATGAGAAACTCATTGATAAGTGTGCTCGAAGAATTTGGGCGTTATTACTGCAACTGAATAACTTTAATGTGTGGTAGGGAATTGGTTTGTTCCATGTATTGGACTAATGATTATTGTGGTGTGGTGTGGAGTAAACATATATTAATTCTATTTCTATTTGTAAGCTTGGGGAGTAAACAAATTTTGAATTATGCTTTATAATCTTGAATTGTAGCATGACCCATTGGAATTTTGAGTTCTGCGTTGTTTACTGGGTAGAATTTATTAGCCTTATCTTGCCGAAATATCTTTACACCCAAGCATACAAATCTAGAATTGTGCTTTATTATTTAAATTGTAGCATGACTCATTGGAATTGAGGTCTGCATTGTTTACTAGGTAGAGTTTATTAGCTTTATCTTGCTTAAAAATCTGTACACCCACGAATACAAGTCTCGGTATGGTATTTAGGGAGTTGGAAAGACACCCATTGGAATGGAATTGTGTGTTGTTTACTAGGCAGCATTTACTAGCCTTATTGCGCTTAATGTTTTACATCTAAACATAAAAATCTCCTGGATATGATATTTGTGCATTGTTCACTAGGTAAGATTTATGTTTGTACGGGAATACAAATTCTCATACAAAACACGAATATTGCTGATGATGATGTAAAACATGCATAAACACGAAAGTAAGGAAGACACGGATTTTACGTGGTTCGACACTGTTGTGCCTACATCCACGGGTGAATTCCCTTGGGGAGTGATATTTTATTGATTATCAGGGTACAACGAATTTAGGGTTTTGGAAGGGAGGAGACAGATTTCTAGGGTTGCCATCTTGTGGCTGATTTCTGTATGGAGGAATTGGGATCACTTTTCTGGGTTTATGTCCCCTCTATATATACAGTTACAAAATATATATTCTACCCTAATTCTGACTCTGCAAGTATCTTGGGCAGCAAGGCTTCTGGAAACTTCTGGAACCTTCCTCTAGCTCTCCAAAAGTGGTTCTGGCCCAATCTGTACGGAATAGTTGACTTGACTGACAGTTGACTTTGGCTTTGACCGATAGTTGACTTTGACCAACTTTGACCGACGGTTGACTTTGACCAAATTCGGTCAACAGTTGATTTCGACCCTCCTTGACCAGCTACTGACTTTGACCGACTCCGGTTAACGGTTGACAATATGGACTGCGGGACTGGGCTGGCAGGATGAATGGCAGGTTGGCTAACTGGGCTGGCAGTTTGAGTTTATAGCTAGGCGGTCTCCAAAAAGGGTATTCTGGTCCAAACTGTGGCAATTTTAGCCATGGTACAAACAATTTACTTGCCTTAGCTTGCTTAAAAAATCTTTACACCCAATCATACAAATCTCCTCGATATGATGTTTTGAGAGTTGGAAAAGACCCATAGGAACTGGATTTTGCACTGTTTACTAGGTAGGCCTTATTGAGCTTAACGTTTTACATCTAAGATACAAATCCCATGGGATATGATATTTGGAGAGTTGGAAAAGACCCGTTGGAATGGAATTGTGTGTTGTTTACTAGGTAGGATTTACTAGCTTTGTCGCGCTTAATGTCCTACATCTAAACATATACAAATCTCCTGGATGTTTTAGATAATTGGTTTTAGTTAAGATTCTCGTAGAGATATGAATGAATTTGCTTTGCTCTTCCTTTGTTAAAGCATATGGGCCAGGGTTTTGAAGATTTAACATTGTTTAATCTATGGAAATTTCGATGACTTTGGTCTGTGGTATGAGATACATTGTGATGAGAAATTGATTGTGAAGTATGCTCAAAGAATTTTGGCATTATCACTGCAACTGAATAACTTTAATGTGTATGGGGGAATTCGGTTTGTTACATGTACTGAACTTTTGATTATTATGGTGGGGAGTAAACATATATTATGCGCACGTGAAGTATTGAGCTACAATTGTAGCATCTCTTGTAGATGAAAAATGGAAAACGTGCAAAAAAGTTGACCAGTAGATAATAGTGGGTTTCTTCTCTTCAGGGAAATTTTGTCGCAGTTGACAGATGAACAGATGAGTAGATATGAGTCCTTCCGAAGGTCAGGGTTTCAGAAAGCTAACATGAAAAAGGTGTGTGTATATTTTTCTAGCATCATTGTTCCATTTGCTTTTGCATGTCATTATTCTTATTCTATGTTGTGTTCAGCTCTTAGCAAGCATCATTGGAACTCCGAAGATCTCAGTACCGATGACTATCGTGGTATCAGGCATCGCTAAGATGTTTGTTGGGGAGCTAGTTGAAACAGGCAAGTAAACATTATCTCTTTCATTAAATGATAGCGTTGCAATGTTTCTACAGTTTATGAATATAAACATTGTGTATAAATTCATCTATATTTAGATGACCTCCAGCTCTTTAGGATAGGAATGAGAGATTTGCATTATTATCAAGCTTTGCATTATAACCAAACTTGAATATCTCGATTGATAACCAGTAGATTAATACAATAGGTTATGCTGGGATGGAAGTGGAGTGGGTAGCAGAAGGTTTTTGCTAGCTTGTCATGAATGTTGTATCTTTTTCTAGGTTGCGATGGATCCATGTATTTCTGGCTTTGTTGTAGCAAATATTTATAAGGATATACTGCTTCATTAGTGTGGGTGGCACGAACATACTGATATGCATCTTGAATGCGTGGTTACAAACTGAAGATTCCTTGTATCATCTATAACTTATATTGTGTTATTGATGAACAGGTAGGATGGTTATGACAGAAAGAGGGGAGACTGGACCCATCAGGCCTTGTCATATCAGGGAAGCTCATAGAAGACTAAAGTTAGAGGGAAAGGTACCAAAGAAATCAGTCCCCCATCTCTTCCGTTAGAGATATAGTTTATCAGTCGAGAGATTTAGCAGTTCGAGTGAATCGATTCTGTAAAACATGTCATCATGTGTTACTATGTACATTTGCCACAAGATTTGTTTCTAGATAGTGTATGTAGTAATTCACCCCTTATAACACACCGGAAAACAATATTCATATCCTAGGTGTGTTATAAGGGGTGTCCAAACTAAAACCTAATCAAACAAAAAAAAACCATCTTCTCCTCTCCATGTCTTCACCACCATGACAGCACCACCGCCTCCACCATAAGTAAAAGCAACACACATATATAGCATCCAATCATCAATCAATTCTTAAGAATCGATAACAAAATAGATGCAAAAACAGGGCATCTGCAGATCTAGACTCTTCTAACCAAGATGAATCCGACTATTTATCTGAGGAACGAGAAGTTTATCTTCCTGATGAAGAAGAAATTTTTGTTCCCATGGAAGAAGATTTCAAACCAAGCCATAAAACAAAAGTTTTACAAAAATGTGAACCGTAAACATCAAAACCAAGCCGTAAAACAAAAAATTGGGGGCGTTAAAAAATGAATTGGGGCATGAAAAATGAATTGGGGCGTAAAAAGTGAGCCGGATTTATTTTTTTATGCCCCCAATTCATTTTTTACGTCCCAATTTTTTGTTTTTACGCCCTAATTTTTTGTTTTAGGCCGGGATTCATTTTTTATGCCCCAATTCATTTTTTATGCCCCAATTCAGTTTTCATGCCCCAATTCATTTTTTTACGCCCCCAATTTTTTTGTTTTACGGTTTGGTTTTGATGTTTACGGTTCACATTTTTGTGAGCACATTCCAAAATGTTCTATTTAGACATCCCTTATAACTACTCTTTGGATGGGTTTATTGTTTTGAAGTGCCAAGAGAATGACTGCAGTGCAGAAAACAGCACATCACTTTAATGTCCTCGACTTGAGTTACAAGCTCACGCTACCGAGCTCTAATGTTTAGTTCGTTATAGAGTTTGCACGGTAGTGGCAAGGGTGTGCACCACTTTTTGATATTTATTTTGTTCATAACTTCATGAACTCATAGGTTTTGCACATGTATAAGAGTAGGGAACGGTGGCCAGGGGATGACTTTAGCATTAATACTTCCACTTGAACTGTATTTTCATGGAATAGCTTATCTGTTTATTAACCTGGCGTTATTGGGGCGGATTTGAAAGAATGGGGGTAGACCGAGTTGATGACGCGATCCCGTTAGATGTGTTAAGGGGTGGCTAAATTTGTGGGAGAAAATTCAATTATACCCTTTCCCTACCGAGTAAAATGTCACAACTACCCTCCCAATTAATCTTTAAACCTAGGCTACCGAATGAAACCAGGTTCATTCTCATTCTTCTCCTCCCCTTTCTCCCCTTCTCCTCCACAACCACCATTTTCCTCCTCCACAACCACCATTTTCGTTCGCCGTTCACTACCATTTTCCTCCTCTATCCCATACTCCCAATTATATTCGGTTGCTTCTTCATTATTTGATTTCATCGTCGATTATTCATCGTTAAGCGTCGATTCGATAACGATTCATCATCGATATAATGGCTCCGAAAAAGAATAAAGGAAAGGATACAGCACCCCCTCCTTCACCTTCTTCTTCTACTGACACTTCAATTCGACGAGAATTTGGCGAAGAAGACGAGGGACATCAACCCCCGACCCAGAAATTGACAATTGATTTTGGTAAGACTAATTCCACCAGAATTAGTTCCACCAATGGTTTCAGTGAGGTAATTCTCAAGCTTATGTAAGAATTTAGCAATTAGGGTTTCCACCCAGAAAAACTAGGGTTTATGTATGAACATCATAACTCGGTAGCTCTTTTGCTTACCGAGTACTTATGGATTATACACTACTCGGCAGCTCTTTTGACTTACCGAGCATGATTTTTCATATCATATTTTTTCTGTATAATTTTTAAGGTATAATCGGTTGCAATGTTGGCTGCCGAGTAACAATTTTTCTTACTCGGTAGCTCTTCTGTTTGCCGAGTATGTTTGTCTGCCGAAGGGTTTAACACCACTCGGTAACTCATTTATTTATCGAGCTACCGAGTAAGTGTACTCGGCAGCTATATTGTTTTACCGAGGGTCAATTCTCCACACTCGGTTGCTTTTTTGCTTGTCGAGTATGTGTTCTGTGCCTTGAATTTTACACTACTCGGTAGATACATGTACTACCGAGTGGTGCTAGACACATGTACTTTGTTTTAGAACCTGATATGCTAGTTTTTCTTTTCTTTGTTTTGTACTTTGGTGTAGGGGTTCATTATCACGGTTTCACCGGGAATACCAAAGAACGCACGTGGGAGAAACTAGCAAATAGATTTGACTACATCAAAGGTTATATGAGAGAGCATTGTATAATATGTCAAATGATAGGTTCTAAATTTCAAGACGAACACACTTCGGAAGAACATGTGAGTATTATCTACTAGTTTTCCAGCTTGATCCAAACATGGGGTCTTGCTCCCTTATCATAGTGAGGATTTGATTCCCGGTACTTGTGCCCATCATTGCCCTTACAAGATCCATTTGATGTGGAGTCAACTTAGCATAAGCAACGTGCCCAACAAGACTTTCCGGATCATCATGGTTGTGATAACCATTTTTTACTTTTATTCTCCACAAATCATCACGTCCTAGATTAAAAAGCATCTTGAACGAACAATCGGTCTTCTTTGAATGAGTATTGTAAATCATGTCGGTCTTCTTTATAGGCTTATAACCCTTTGCTTTATGACTCTCATCCTTCCTACCGCATTCACAAATCATTTCAAATCTACTAAACCTTGAATTTCGACCCGTGGTTACTACACACATGTTCTCTCTTGCACGCCCCACAAGCCAAGCCTTTGCATCATCCCTCTCTTTCCATGTCTAGACGAGAAAGTCACAACAATTAGAAAACCAAACCAAACGGGATAAAATCATAGATAAATACAAGTGTAGGAGGCATACCAAGTCAGTTAGATAGTGTGAGGAGGTATCGGGTCGCAAATATGAATCATATTCAACAACATCATCCTCGGGAAGGTCCCCAAAGGGTACAACCTACAAAGAAAATTGAAAACATTAGACAACTAAATTGGAAAATTAACAACAATCGGTAGCTCAACCAAATAGACGAACTGCCGAGTAGTACTGGAAAGCATCACTCGGTAGCTAATTAAGCCACCGAATATAGATGAGTTTTGGCCAATATTCTGTACCAAAAATCAATATGATTCGGTAGCTTTAGACTACCGAGTATACATTCGGTAGCTAATTAAATCACCTTAAACTACCGAGTATACATTCGGTAGCTTAGAAAAGATTTCGAGCGACCGAATGGTTACTTTATTGTGCATGTACGGATGGTGGTTGGGATATTCGGTGGCTCCATTAATGGTCTGGATCTACCGAATACTCTAACTGCAACATTCAATGCATGCAAACTTTGATTTTTCATACGTCAATCAACCATTACAAGCTAATGGGTTTCAAATTAGAGCATTACCTGATCATTTGGAGTCGAGTTCACGTCCTTTCCCTTCTTTGATTCTTCATATTTTTCCAAACACTCTTTTTCATGGTTTTTCTCTATAATGGTAGAGTTCCAACAATCCATGGCTTCCTCCATGTAAGATGAATTAGTAGCATGATCACCCTCACGAGAAGAACATTCACCCCGCTCAATCTCACTCAAAACAACTATCTCAACAAAAAAAAAAAAAAACTTCTTGTTTTTCTTCTTCTTCTTCTAACTCTCTCTCAAAATAACAAAAATAAAACAACCTAAGCTAATCGGTGGCTAAGTAGGTTAATTTGTAGTTAGGTTAGCTTATTCGGTAACTTCAATGAGTTAATCGGTAGCTTAATATATGTGGGGGTATTTTAGACACTGAGATAAGAGATATCCTAATTACGTTTGGGTGAACGGGTTTTAAAAAAAAAACTCAATCTGCCCCCATTCTTTCAAATCCGCCCCAATGACGCCAGGTTTATTAATCTCCAAAATGCTTGGTAAACATTTATAAGACCAACACTCACTCACCAGTAACAATTATGCATAACTTTATTTAGATATATGTGGAGGTTATGCGCCTTGCTATTTTAAGGGCAAGTTTTTTTTTTAAATAAGGGCGAACACTAAAGACCAAAATAGGGTTATAATGAAGTAATCTTAAAAACCCCTTATACACTAATTAGGATTAGAGATTGTAATTAGGATTAACAAATTAGATTATTGATTATCAAAAATATTAGATTCTTAATTAGCAAATCATCCTAAGATTAGATAGTTAGCCATTATCACCACCACCGTCCCCATTTCCACCACCACCGTCGTCTCCAATTCCACTACCACCACCACCATTTGTATTTCTGTTTTAAAAAATGTTCAAACATGATTCTCAAAGCTCAAAACAATTATGGGAAGACTTATTTGAATGTTAAATTCGTCGAAAATCAACTCAATCCAATTGCTTCAGACCCAGAATCGTCAAAGAAATGACATAAAACTATGACGATTCGACAAATCGTCAAGGTAACATGATGGTCCATGACGACCCTGCGTGTAGAGACGAACAATCGTCTAGGTTTCTACAGTGCCATGACGATTTAAGAAGTGGATCCAATATGCCCGAAAATACTACAACATCGTCACATTATGTAATAAAATCTTGACGATTTAGCTTTGAGAAAAATCACCCCTCTGCCAAAAATACAAGTTAAATCGTCATAGTATGTAACAAAATCTTGACGATTTAGCTTTGAGAAAAATCACCCCTCTGCCAAAAATACAAGTTAAAGCGTAATGGATTTTACATAACTTACATGACGAATAAATTTTATTATGCAAAAATCGTCATGATTTACAACATGTCCATGACGAGTGTAGGTGTATTAACAACTATTTGAAAACAGGTTGTCAGAGTCGTCGTGGTTTGAACATAAACCATGACGAATTTCTGTTTTTTTTTTTTTTTGAGTTTCCAAACAGTTTAAACTAACACAAATGAATCAAACAAAGTACGATTTACCAAATCCTATCATATCAATTGTCAGCAACAAATCGTTAAAAAAAGAAAAAAAAACATTGTCAACCTAGGAAACGAAAAATGTATCAAACACACCAAACTGACATAATATTCTTTCACCTACTAAAACCAAAGTGCGAAACGAAAAAAACTAAATCATATCAGTGTTGCTCCCATTGGCTTCACCTTCACCTTTACCACGCCCGCGACCACTGCCACGTCCACGGCCACGACCACGACCACGACCTCGTTTAGAAGTTTCTCATGTCTCTTGAGTGTCACTAGTTTCAACATGACTCCTCTTCGGGTTGCGTCGTAATTCCTCGAACATGTGCTCCGCCTCAGCCATATGGATGTGCCTAACGTGTTGAGTATGCTGGTTCAGTTCAGTTTCGGTCAACCCCTTTCCTTTATCCGATCTCAAACACAACCAGTTGAAGACATCTTTCAACCGCTCCTTCTATTATCATAAAAAAAAAATACATGAGTTAGATATTTGAGTAATCTAAGAGTGAATCTTAAACAACTAAATTGCAAAATATATACTTACGCATAACTTGCACAACGAAGAATCATCATGGACGATATTACGCCCACGTCCACCACGGCCACGGGGGAGACTGACTTCCCCTTCCCCGCGTATCACTTTTGCATGCGTGAATGCACGGTACCATTCCAAGTATCGTCTTGTGCTCTCATGTCCAACCACCACCGGATCCCAAAAAAGATCTCCGTCTAACAAATAATCCATTCGTTCATTCCAATGTTGGTTCAAGGGCTTTGGATCATAAACTACGTTAATACGCCCAATATCAGCACTTGATTTTTCACGATCCACTTTGAATTTCCCATAACCTCGTTTTCCAAATGGACGATCTTGAATATACCCGACTTGCCTCATTATTCTGCTCGAATTGTACATTGTAAGCCCAAGGGGGTGCCACAAAGGACCATTGAACATAATTATGAACATAAATCGATTATAATTTATGGCTCAAAACAATCGGCTTTCCTTAATGTTTATAACCAACGATTAAGGAGTTACAGGAAAATCAAGATTTATCTACTAACTTAACCGGCACAAAAATCTAAAACATAAAACGATTGTAAAAAGAAGAAATAAACGGTGAACATAACTATGAACATAAAACGATTATAATTTATGGCTCAAAACAAACAGCTTTCCTTAATGTTTATAACCAATGATTAAGGAGTTACATGAAAATCAAGATTTATCTACTAACTTAATCGGCACAAAAAATCTAAAACATTAAACGATTGTAAAAGGAAGAAATAAATGGTGAACATAATTATGAACATAAACCGATCAAAATTTCTGGCTCAAA
>JAJJMA010223922.1:0-13026 GCA_023529015.1 Papaver nudicaule
TACTCCAGTTAGAGGTTTGGATATTGATTTTTGAGATCGTCCAAACTCTTTACCATAAGACTCACAAGCCAAAAACGAAAAGTTGGTAGTATTTCGGTACCCCTCCTTTTTCAATATCAATATGTAGTAGCTTTGGATTAGAAAAATGCTTTGAACATTTTTAGTTGCGGTTGATCTGATTTCTGTATGTCTCATCACACGAATGGGAGTAAGGCTGAGTGAAATTTAATACTTCGACTGAAATGTAGTAGGATTTCTTGATTTATGAGATTGACTACATTCATCTCTAATTTAGTTTAGTTAACAAAGATTCCTTGGTGGAACAGACTCACAAATGTGTAACTAGACAGAAACGAAAAAAATGCCTTACGAATAGATTTATAGGTGTGATGCATCAATTGAAGCCGAATAGACCAATTTTAAATGACAGTTTATATGTGTTTGAGTGATTGAGCTTACTATAAAAACTATTTGAACCAGCTAATATCGATTTTCATACTAATGGTTGTATGAAACTTATACAGTCATCGTATTCAATTCAATTGGTTGAATTTGCAGGACAAATCAGGTATGGCTAGTATCCATGATTACCAAAGGAGTGATGATCAACCTGTTATCTTGCACATGCTTGACATCCCACCAGTTGCAGAGGCTTTAAATGGAATTTAAGTGGAGTTATAATAGAGTTTGGTTAATGCGGTTTTTCCTCTTCTTAAAGGTAGATACTCATTTTTCTTCTCATTTTGTTCAAAGTGTTGTATCTAAAAAAGAACTTGAATAGTTGTTTTAGATACATTATTTGTCATCTCTCTTTAATTTTGATATATAAGAAACAGCTAAACATTACTGCTCCGACCAGGTGTTATTGCTACAACTGACGATGTGGAGGCATGCAAAGGGGTTAATATCGTCATCGCAGTCATGATTGATGTTCCCAAGGAAAGAAGGTTTAGAAAGACGTGATGTCTAAAAATGTCTCTATCTACAAGTCCAAAGCATCTACCCTAGGAGCGTATGCAGCTGCTATATGCAAGGTTCAACTTTTTTCTCAAGTTCAAGGGTGGGAACAATGGTCAGATTAGTGCGTAACTCTTTTTTGCTTGATCGACAGTTTTGCTTCTTTTTATGCAGGTTTTAGTCGATAAACAGCAATGCATTGATCACCAATAGATACTGGATTTTCACCGGTACATATTTATAGGTACTGGGTTTTGCCAGTACGTTTTGATATGTACTGTCATATCTCCAAGGTTTTTCACACAATACATATCAATACGTACTGGGTTTTCACCAGTACGTACCAATATGTACTGGGTTTTCACCGGTACGTTTTCATATGTACGGTGATATCTCCAAGGTTTTCCACACAGTACATATCAATACGTATTGTTATGCAGTGGCTTGACAACCGCTGAGATGTACCAAGATGGTGCTTGACCTGGCATGGGTGGTGCTGGTGGCATGTATGAAGATGGTCCTTCAACGGGCGATGGTAGTGGTGTTGGACCCAAGATCTAGGCAGTCGCTTAAGTTGAACTTGAAGCAGGGAAGTTGCTGCTTTGGGGCTTTAAATTTGACTGGATGTGTTTAGTTTATTTAGTTTTAGCTTTCCTTTTGTTCTGATGTGAAGTTGGATACTTTGGGTGTTGTTGTGCGCCTGAAAGCAAGTTTAAAATATCTCAGTTTTAGTTTATGTTAAAATTCTTCTTAGCTTATTTCTCATTATGCCTCTTTTAGTAAATAAAGAAAGGAGGAACTGGCAATTTATTTCTATCGTACTATTGGTTGCCTTGTTCCAGAACTACTGTAACTCGCCTGATTGTTTCTGTCAGTACATCCAGATACGTAATGCAGTTTTACCAGTACAACTAAATATATACTGGCAGTTGACAGTATCAAAAACCACTCAGTTTTCATCAGTCAGTACATATTTAGTTGTACTGGATGGTTTACCATGTCGTTTTCATCATTACAATCAAATATGTACTAGTAATTATAACATCAAATTCAACAAGGATTTCAGTACAACCATCTATGTACTGTCAATTATAACATCAAAGTCATAGCTTGTTCAGTACCAATATGTATCGATGAATCATACCGTAAATATTGATTGCAGGCTATAAAAACAATGAAAATGAATATTTCCAGTAACAATAGTATAGATCATTTTACAATAAGATGCAAACAATTAATACATTCTATTACAAAAAAACCCTAAATATAATTAAAACCCTTATTTGTTTTCTCCATGATGTTTGGTTGAAACCCTAGAACCTGTAGCTTCAAGAACTTGGATTAAATCTAAACCTAGATTCCAGACGTAACATCTATTGTTAGATCTTGATTCTTCATCGCCAACATCATCGTTACCTTATGGTAATTTTTGATTTGTTTGTACCGGTTATTGATTTGAAAAAAGAAAGAAGAAGAGATAGGAAGAAAACGAAGAGTGAAGAACAAAACGAATAAATAGAAAGACGAGATAGCGGAAGTTATCATAGAAGAAGATTTCTGAAATCAGACGTGTTTTTTTCACATGCTTGGAGACAAGGTTATCTCCGTCATTTCCATAAAAATGGACCTCCGGTTAAATGATAACTTTCAATGGACCCTAGATTAAACCGGGTCCAGGGTTTTGGACCAAACAATAAATTTCTCGCCAAATATTGGGTGTGGGCCGGATGCGGTAAAAATCGGCCCAATCCGGTCCATGCTCACCCTTAGCTGCGCGATAGTCGGCAATTCTTGCAAAATTGCAAAATCGCTCAATCTGCGGTATTGGGCTTGCATAAAGCCCACTAGGACTTGGTGTTTAAATTTCAATTTCGAAATTCTGTACGTAACCCTAATCTGAAGAGGTCATTGTTCTTGCTTGAGTGATACAATTCCAATTATTATCGTCCAAAATCTGTTCAATTATTTTTCTTAACGATTCTCTCTGAACCAAATTAGGTTGGTAACAGCTTCGAAATTCCATCTTCTCCTTCTCTGCTCTGCTCTGCTCCGTGTTCGCCAGACCGTCTTCCAAGGTTGAAAAATCATCGAAGTGATTCATATCAGGTTAGATATTTTCTGTGTTATTTTCTTTAATCTTATTATTATTCCTGTTTGATAGATTCAATTAGATTGTGTTGTTTGTTTGTTTGTTTGATTTTTTTTTTGTTTTCAATCTGGTTTTGTGAATTCAATTCAATCAATGAGTTTATAGATGGATCCAGTATTGTTTTGATTGATTTTGTATGGTGTAATATGACTATCTATGAATATCAATCCACGATGTTCTGTATTGGATTTGGATCTTATCCTATCTGTATGGAATTTTGAATTGTTCATGTTCCTCAATCTGTATTGAATTGTATGTTTTGAAGCTCTATTCGTTTCTATGCATCCGTAGGTTAGATGCTTCTTAGGATTGTTGAATATTGAAGAACATGAACTGAGCTGATTTTGTAGTTGTTGATGATAATCTGTATTCAGTTTAAATAAGTTAGTAGATTTATGTATGATGAAGTTATATATTTATGTATGAATATGAGCTTGATTTGGAGTCGTATGTTTGATTCTTTCTTCTGTCGATGGATTTACACCTGATGGTCATTAGAATCAGTGAAATTGAAATTGTGAAGCCAGCCATCAGTATTTTGTATGTTTAAAATTTGGGAAGAAAATTGAGTTTATAGGGTTTGTATATCTTTTAACATTGTGAAGCCAGCCATCAACATTTTGTATGTTTAATATTTTGAACAAAAATTCAGTGTATAGGTTGGCATACATGTTTATGTATATCGTGTATGATGAATGTCTTATTCATGTATAATGGTGTGGTTTATCAGTGATTCTGTATCTGACTCCAATGCTGTTTGTTTTCCGATGATGCAGTTTTCTTTGTTAATATCTTTGGTTAACAAAGTGGAGGGAGTTAAGTTCCAAGTCTTTATGTCTGAACAAGCCACACTCTTTTTGGGATCTGTTGGATTGCTTGGTGAATACTGTCCTAGAGGATTTAAGCATAGAGACTTTGCTGCTAATAAAGTTCGCTGTATGCATTTAGAGCCATTCCAAGATTTTACCGATTCTTCGAGTTGCAATTTTCTGCGACCTCCAGTTACACTAGAAGAAACCACCACTCTCAAAGAATCTTATTGTTCTCTTTAATATCACACTCTATAGTCAAAGGATGGCGATGCAGAACATAGGTGCTGGTAACAGCGATGATGCCTTTTACAGGTATAAGATGCCAAGGATGTTAACAAAGATTGAAGGTCGTGGAAATGGCATCAAGACTAATGTGGTCAACATGGTTGATATTGCTAAAGCTTTGGACAGGCCTGCGTCATACACCACCAAGTATTTTGGTTGTGAGCTTGGAGCACAGTCGAAATTTGATGAGAAAACTGGAGTTGCTCTTGTGAATGGTTCTCATGACACTGCTAAGCTTGCTGGTTTGCTTGAGAACTTCATTAAGAAGTTTGTCCAGTGCTATGGATGTGGGAACCCTGAGACTCAAGTTCTTATCACCAAAACCCAGATGATCCAACTGAAATGTGCTGCCTGTGGTTTTGTTTCTGATGTTGACATGAGGGACAAGCTCACAACTTTCATTATCAAGAATCCGCCTGAGCAGAAGAAGGGAGGTAAAGATAAGAAGTCAATGCGGAGGGCTGAGAAGGAAAGACTCAAGGAAGGTGAGGCTGCTGATGAGGAGCTTAAGAAGCTGAAATCAAAGAAGAAAGGGGCAACTGCTAGTACTTCCAAGGAAGCAACCTCAAAGGCCTCCTCATCCAAGAAGAAGGTTGAAGAGCGTCATTCTCCTTCTGGTAGTCAGGCTGATGACAATACTGCAGATGAGGAAGTGGATGATGATGACGACGACGACGTTCAGTGGGCTACTGATACATCATTGGAAGCAGCAAAAAAGCGTATTCAGGAACAGTTGAGTGCTGTCACAGCTGATATGGTTATGCTTGCCACCGCTGAGGCGGAAAAGCCTAAGCCTACTGCAAAGAAAGTTGTAGCTGCTACTAATGGTTCGGCTGAACCTGAAGCAAAATCTCCTAAGGTAACTGAGGCGGAAAAGCCTAAGCCTACTGCAAAGAAAGTTGTAGCTATTACTAATGGTTCGGCTGAACCTGAAGCAAAATCTCCTAAGGTAACTGAGGCGGAAAAGCCTAAGCCTACTGCAAAGAAAGTTGTAGCTGCTACTAATGGTTCGGCTGAACCTGACGCAAAATCTCCTAAGGTAACTGAGAATGGCAAGTCAGCTAATGGTGTCGGTGCTCACGAACAACTAGTTGAGAAGATCCAAGGGAATCTGAAGGGTTGCAGTGTTGGACAGTTGAAGTCCTTTTTAGGATCTCTGAATGGTGGTTCTTCCCCACAGGATGTCATGAGCGCACTTGTTGATGCACTTTTTGGAGGTGTAGACAAAGGGTTTTCTAAGGAAGTGACGGAAAAGAAGAACTACCTTGCTGCTGCTACTCATGATAATGAAGGATCCCAGATCCTTCTTCTCCGAGCTATTGAAGCTTTCTGTGAAAAGTCTGGCCCTGATGTTGTCAAGGAGGTGGCTTTGGTTCTGAAAACTCTCTATGATGAAGATGTGTTGGAAGAGGAGTACATTGTCCAATGGTTCAATGAAGGGTCTGCCAGTGGTAGCAAAAACTCTCAGATATGGAAGAATGTCAAGCCCTTTGTCGCCTGGTTGCAGAGTGCTGAATCTGAATCAGAGTAGAGTCTTCTCCAGATGAAGCAGGGTTGGTGTTCGCTACAGGTTGTATACTGCATGTTTCAGGTACCTGGTTTTCGTTTTATCTTTATGTTTGGTTTGGTTAAGTTTTAGTAGCAGCAATAAAAACAGTTGGTAATGGTAAGGATTGAGAGATTCTGATGCTGGTTTAGCTCCATTCAGAGAAGACAATTTTAAATGTTTTCGTTTGTTATCAAGTGAAATTATGGTTTTCGAATTAGATGTTTTCTGTTAGCTACTGTTATTCCTGTTTTTGTTATGATTTTGCATTGCAAGATCATTGTTGTTTGTTCTACTCTCTTTGCCAGAAGTTGGTTGTTATCTTTTAGAATAAAATAAGAAAGGGATACTTTAGCCCCACTACTCATGACACACCTAAAGGTTGTGTGCGAAATTTCGAGCTTTTAAAAATCTAAAGTTCAACTACCTCGACTTCGATTATCAGCCATGTATTTACATGGCGCCTACGTGGCGGCCCTCAATTCAGGGTATACACTTAAGTAAGTAAAGGTCTACACTTTGTCAATTTCAAAAATAGGCATTTTTGTAAGGTTTAGATTGTGATAAACAGAAGGTCTATACTTTGACCCAAAAATAGGCATTTCGTAGACTTTCCGGGCTAAAATCTGTAGACATGATTTTTGTTTTTTTTTTTTTGTATTATTTTCTAGAAGGCATATTTTTAGAAAACACACTCAAATTTTGGGCATTTTTATGTAATTCTGTGACAAATTATCTTCTTGTTAATGAAACTATTACACAGAGAATATTGGCTCCCTCTTTAATTAGATAATTCCTTTTGGGAAAACTTAGTGATGATCCTTGCAATCAAACGAAATAAACAGAGAGATATATCCTAATTCGACTCTGGTGTTGTTAATGTGTGTTAGGGAATTGGTGGGCCTTGTAAAGAGGACTGCAAGAGCACTGGTGAATGGTGGAACACTGTTGGACGAATTAGCAAAACAATAAGACAAATAAAATAGTGGAAAATCTCAGTAAAGATCAAATGATTCAGGACCCAAATATAGAAACAGATGGGTGCTTGTTGTGACTGCATTATAACAAGACGGGACCTGGAATTATTGCCGAGGAATTGATAAAGGTCATATACTCACCCTCTATGATTTTCCTAGGACAAGAAAAAAAAGGAAATGTCCCTTGTTTGGTAGAGAATGGAGGATATGTTTTCTTGCAAAATCCAAAGCAAACAGCAAGCTTAGTTGCGGGAAGGTTCAACTCGAAATCCAAAGAACTAAAGAATGTGCCGAAAATGCAGTTAAATTTACACAAAATTGGTCCGAAGGACCAATTTTGTCAATTTTGGGATGTAGAGGACTTCTAAAAATTGGCATATGACCCAATTTCTGTTAAATTTAGCACAAAGTTCATCAATAGAAAGAAGGCTCCATATAAAATAATGTTAATGAAAGGTTATAATAGTCCCACATAGGCTACGTAAGAAAAGGTTAAAAGAAAACCACCCTATAAGATGAGCTCGAAATGCAACTGGAAATCATACTTACCTGGACGGGGTCTATGGTTGATCAAGAAGGATCATGGCCTAGGTTAGTGACTTCCATTGCACTTTGGAAGGGCGCTCGCCTAAGATCTCCCCACTGAGGGAGAGTCTACGTCATAATTTGTTCCTGAGGGGGTACGCGTCCGCGCGGCCCCTGCCATTTTATAAACTCAAAAGTTTCAGTTGTTGCCTTGCCTTCCTTGTGCTCATGTTATGCAACATCAGTAGCAGCTACCATGGACATGAATACAAAGCTAATGAACATCATCAGGTTTTGGTGTTGATTGAACCTTGAAAAGTTAATTTACCAAACTATCTTGATGGTGTTGATGATTCTAAGCTACATCCTATGCCAATCAGCTTGTTGGACGTCGAAGTGGAACAATGGCAACTACAAAACAGCAACACAGAGGGATCCCTGGACTTGAGAAAAGGCAACAACAAAAAAGCAACACAGAGGGATTCCCTGGACTTGAAATAAGGATTAGCCCCACATATATAGAACAGCTAGCACAATTCTACTCAAAATGCACTTCACTCTGGCAATTAGCTGACACAGCCGTGTGCTTGCCGTTTATAAGCGGCATATGCCCTTTTGTAGGGTTTTCTCTTTTTAAGAAGAACCCAACAATTTTCAAATGAAATCCTAAAATGTTTATGGCTAAATTTTACAATAGTGAACACCTAATTTTTAGTACTTCCATTCCCTGGTGTAGAAGCAGGGTAATAAATAAGCTGGGTTACCACTCCCCCCATATCAACAAATTGACAACGTTGTTGGACGTCCACCACTGTTATCAGCAGCACTTCATACTCGAAACAATGTAACCAGAGGGAATAAAAATATCGCCAAAATAAAAATATCGCCAAATGCCATCCTCTTCTTTACCAAAAGAATAGGATGTCAGAATATCATCTTCACAATCCATGCTAAGATCAGCTACTATATTATTCCTCAATGGCCACCAGTGCTATCAGTTAAGTCGCCGTTTAATCGACAATAGCTGATCGTAGCATGGATTGTGAAGGCCGTGTATGGATGTATAATACCTACCTATTTCATATTGACCATATGCACCATGACAATTTTGATTCTTGTGATGCCCCTGGCCTTCGCATTGACTTTTCCGTTTGTAATTATATCATTCCACCAAAATCTTTTATAACTTTAGAGGCAGAGTTTCTTGAAATGTTTACAGGGAAATTCTTAACCCCCCAGAGCCTGAACTCTATGATTAAGCTAATTTTAGGGTCACTGGAATCGCCCAAGACAAAATATTCGCACCAAGCCTAAACTTGTCCAAGGCAGTGTGCTCAAGATTTAGTCCCACATCGTCTGGTTTAGGAAGGTGGAAGGGAACGGAGCACTATAAAAAACGAAGCTGTAGGATGAAACAGGCATACCTTTCTCGGCCTTTTGGCTAAGATCAAGTGTAGTATCTGTTCTTATCAGTTTAATATCTGATATGTGGTTCATCGGACCACACGATATTAAATTAATTTTTTTCATGGGGGAGTTCCCACCACAGCAGCTTGCTGCTGGGGTTCTCGCGCGTCGACTCTACGTTGCACTACTGCAGAGGCCTGGCGCACCCCTACCAAAGCTAATCAAAATTTTGGCACTTCCTTCAGCTTACTGTGTCTCCCTTTATATGTAGTTGTTATGTTAATCTGTTAACAGCAGATATCCTTTCTTCTGTTGTCTTGTTTCTTGTTCTGAATAGCTGCGCTGGACTGTTGCTTGTTGGGTGGCCCAGAAGCATTGATCTTTATGTCATGTTTCTTTATTAGCTAGCTGCAGTAGACTGTAGTTTGGAAGTTGGAAATAGTGGTGCAATCAAAACAAAAAAAAAAAAATCAAAAAACAATGCAGAGCAACTCACCCGCACCCGGCAAATTGCAAAGGGCAAGCGTGCCACTTGCAGGGACTCGGGACTCTTTTTTCAGCCGGTACCGCTGTGGCGCAGTCCTAGCCTACCTAACTACCCCACAGCTCCTGTACAAGTAGTTAGTATCCAAAGGCCTTTCCCGCGGTTTAAAAACCAATGCCAAACTTGTTACCTAGGCGATGTGGGACAAAACCTTCAGCCAAAAGCGTATCTGTCATGGAGGTCCCAAGTTCTAAACCCTTCAAAAAAGATAAAATCCTTCTATTCTTTTGTTTCCTTGAGTAACTGTTTTTCTCCCTTTCTCTCCCATGGAGTATAGAAATATATACGAGTCTTTATATGCAGATATTGGTCTCTCAACTGTTGTTTTTGTGTTACATCCATGATCATAACCTACATTTTAGGTGGCAAAGTCACCAAGTCCCAGTATATTGTGACGACATGTTAGCGTCGTTGGCAATTTTCGATCATCAAATCAACAACAAAGGTCAGTGTACTAGAAAAAGAGGGATCAAGCTCGCTTGCGCCTGAAACTACAAAATTTGTCCGTATTCGCATTCGAAATACATGATATTATTCGAAATGTTCGGAACCAAACCAGGCTCCAAAACAAGCAATTGTATTCACAATAAGAGATCAGATTATGAAAAGCCTTTGCATAACAATGGGTAAAGTCAGCTGCTTCGCTTCCCTGATTACAGATTCTTCTTTGTTCAGGTGGTATGCGTGGAGCATGATCTTGATCCATTTGTACAGCTCCTTCGGAGTACTGAGCCAAAGAGAATCATAATACAAAGAGAAAGAAAGATGCTAAGCCAGTCCATATATCGGCTTGCAAAATAAAAAGAACCGACACAATTAAACTCCAGAAGTTCTGAAAGAGGAGCCACGTACGTGTACAGAGCGTCGGGGTCCTTGGCTACTTTGTCATCGCCTGGAGAAAAGGCAGTAGCCAATGCTGAGAACCGTTCTTCTGGATCTGTGATATTCAGCAAATGTTTGAGTAGCTTTATCTCCTTGGGTGCAATGCTCCGAAGGCTGCTTTTGGTGGCTTTATATAGGTGATACATTATATCTTTGACCTGAAAGTAAGTTGCTATCTTTACACTAAACGCAATCGACCCGTATAAACCATATAAGACGTAAAACATACCAAAAAAACTTAAGCATGACTCAAAGCAATGCCGAAGACATACTTTTAGACTGCGGAAAGCCGAATCTCGAAATTTGTATGCAAGTTGAAGATGACAGTATCACCCTGAAAGGTCCAATGGTTTTCTAAGATACTTGGAATAATTCTAGGAGATGATGCGTGAAGGATACTCGATTTCAAAGATGAAACACATTTGAGCATCTTTGATGTGTCGCCAACAAAACATGTTTACTGGCAATATTGTTACCAAATTTCAACTCTACAGCATCCGGACTATGTAAAAAACTGACCATTCTGATAATCCACAAAATTGTTTATGTTCAGAGTGAAATCTATAAAAATCAGAAATATAAGATCTAGTTACAAGGGAGATTTTCATATGACCAAGATCTGCATTCATGGTGGTGATAACATTTTGTTCGGATTTGGGAATAAATGGCGGCAAATATGATGAAACTAATTTTTATTTATAGTATTTGGGTCTACCTCATTCTTCATGCTTGTGGATTCTTTCGCTGCGCCCCAAGCACTGTTTATCAGCAAGATCAAAGAGGAATCAAGCTCTTTCGCCTTTCCGAGACTTTTAATCTTCTCACATGCCGCATCCAGTGAGGGAGAATTGTGTATATCATCAAATTAGCTTGAGCAGCATCTAGCGTCTCCGACAGATTGCAGAGAGGCATCTAGCTCCAAGCCTGGATATAGCTGTACATACAAGATAAATTTGTTCATCATCTCACATAGAGTATGCAAAATAAAAGCCTAGCAGAGTTTGAATTTCTTCGGGTACAAGCTTTCAAAAGCTCAACTAAAGTATGAATGCTCTTAGAACAACCAAATGGGCCACCCCACATAAACAGCCCTTTTAAATTGGGCAACCCCACATAAACAGCCCCTAAAAATTGGGCAGAAACAGAACTTACAAAGAATCAACCAGACATTACACTGGTAATCAAGTATTCCACTGTGTCTGTGTTAAGGAGGAACCCTATCTTCGCAATTTCTGTTGTTGTTTCTAATTTGCACAACAGAATTTATAAAATGTCTCGATTTTTAGCAATAGCATCAGCAGAAATGCAGCACTATACCTGTCGAACAGCAGTACCATAAATTAAAGTCAGGGCCAGCCCTGCATATAAACCGTATAAGACGTAAAACATACAAGAAAACTTAAGCATGGCTTGAGCAATGACAAAGACAAACTTCTAGTCTGTGGAAAGCCAAATCTCAAAATGTGTATTCAAGCTGAAGATAACAGTATCGGTGTATCACCCTGAAAGATCTAATTGGAATAATTCAAGGAGATGATGCATGTACGATGCTCGGCCTCAAAGGTGAAACACAGTTACATCTTTGCTGAACACGGCTATAAGACGTGTTATACTGACAAGATTTTTACCAAATTTCAACTCCAGGGCATCTGGGATCAATAAAAACTGAAACAGCTTGTACAAGGCTACCATTCCGATAACCCAAATTTGTGTATGTTCAGAGTGAAATCTATAAAAAGTCAGAAATCTAATATCTAACTATGAGGGAGATTTTACCAGTATATGAACGAAGCATGGATATTGCTCTACGGACAAGATAAATTTGTCCATAAGCTCGCATATAGTATGCAACATAACAGCCTAGCAGAGTTTGAATATGTTTAAGTACAAGATTGTTAATTACTCTTCCATAACCTCACCAAAGTAAGAATAAATCATTTTTAATCGTCTTCATCTGTAATGGTGCTTCAAGAGTTCATTTTAGTATTGGAGTTATAATGCCTCTTATAACACAGTATTAAGAGTTCACTTCATATTTCAAACTTTTACTAATTCTGATAACATGCGTAACTAGGTGTTATTACCTATTTCCAAACAAGTTAGTCAAACTCTATAAGAACTAACCAAAACGTCTAGCAGAACAGTCAACAAGAACATAGAGATACTGAATTTTTGAAGGTGCCCATGTTGTACTAATTACAAGACTGCTAAGTACTTCCACAAGCTCAACTAAGGTATGAACGCATAATTGTCGACAAAACCCATTCAAAGAGTAAAACTCAAGCGCACAAAGTTAAATATTTTCATACCATCACGGTTATCCAAGCTATCATAAGTCTCAGACAGTAAAGTAAGATGACTGGAAAACTCCTCATTGAAGTCCTTATGCTGCTTTGCCGCAACTGCATTGATATCTGTTGGGTTTTGCTCTTATCTCCTTGAGTAACTCACTATGTTTTTTCTATCTCGTCATCAATCTACAAATCAAAATCGCAACACATTCAGATCTTCGAAAGCCAAACAAAACCAACAAACCAATGCAAACACACACAATGTCATAATTGATAATACCTTTTTCACCTTCCTCCCTAACAGAACCAACTTCTGTAGAAGTAACAGGTAAATGACACATATCAGGTCTACTATATGAAAGGTTTATCAACCTGGATGTCCTCAAGTTAGCATTTTGATCTTAGTGAAAACACCAGAACCTCACACCAGCCTTTCTCAAAACCCTGTGCAATGCGTACCACTTTAAAATCCTCAATTTGGGTATCATAACCAAATCCATATTCTACAAACAAAACCCCCTCGGATCTGGTAACTTCTTACATTTATTGGTCGAGGTGTTCGAAAGGATTAGTACAACAGCATCACTGAACTAAAAAAAGCAACAAAGCCTAAGAATCTCGACACCAGCAACACCAACAAGGCCACGCTAA
>JAJJMA010223934.1:0-20478 GCA_023529015.1 Papaver nudicaule
TGAAATTAAGCGATGTGCAATGACATAGTTTTTCTGGAGACCCATTTTGCAAGTGTATGGGTTAACACCATCCTCCACCTACATACGAGAATTAGTAACCGGAGTAACACCCAGATGATGGATGATGACTGGCATTGCGTAAACCACTTGTGCAAATGTATGTACTCATGTAGATAAAAATAAAGATATAGGTTGATAATGGGGAAACTTCATGTAGATGAACACAGTGACCACGTACCCATATCCAGAAGAAAAATGCAATTTCAAAAGCATTTTGAAAGAGGATGAAGTGAATCAAGAGGAGGACGATACGGGGACGACTAAACCAGAAATGTTTGTCCGAGGGCTGGACCACCAAGTCTCCTGGTACTGCTACATGCTTCTCAGCAACTTCATGAGCCAATTGAGAGATAACATGCTGCAGCTTAGCTCCAACTGCAACTAGGAGCTGAAAGTCAAATTTAGATATACCCTATCAGTTGGAGTTTCTGATCTACGACTAAATTGCATATATATAAAGAGCTTGATAGGACTAGCAAGCTTACAATGAGGGGAACGAAAGCTATCCAAAAATATGTATGCCAACCTGCACATTGAAAGAAAAACGGCTTTTAAGAGTCAGTACATATATAAGATTAGTATACAAGGAAAACAACTAGCAGGACATGATATTTACCCCAAGCAACTATCTGAAATCAATTCTATTTACGTGCATGAATTTCAAGCTTTAGACTATAGGAGAATTTGAGAAGTACATAAAACGAGAAAATTGAACCATTCATGAATTACCTTCTACATTCAGCAACAAGAAAATGACCACAAATACCCAAAGATACCAACTGCAAAGAAAAAAACAAAGTTTTTTGAACTGAAATATATAAGTAGAATCATGAAAACAGGTTAAGAAGTTTAGGCCTTCTGTAGCTTTTTCCCTGCATATGTGTTTCACACAGTTAAGGGTTATGCAGGACAGTCTTGACTTTCTTTTTTCAGTTCTCAGTGTGAAACATTCTTTACCTTATGCCCACGACTTTCTTAAAATCAGCTTCAAGAGCTCGAACCATGTACTTGTGAAAATCGAACCTCGTGTTCCCACTGCAATGAGTCTACGCGAATATGAAGCAGTATGAGAAGCTAACATATTGAGCGAACGCCTCACCACAAAAAGTATAGAACCATGCTTCATACAAAATAGTATGAAAGATTATTTAATCTCTAGTTGTACATTACCATAATGAAACCCAGCCGCAATGTGATATAGTCCGACTTAGTCACAGACCCATAAAATTGCTTGAAGAAAGAATACTGCAAAGACGTAAAAAGATTGCACAAGAACGATTATCCAACTTCCATAACTGAGACCACTATAGTGTCCGAGATGTAATGACTTACCAACCAGCCCAGTATAGCCGAGTCGTTTATACCACAAATAAGCAAATGATCCTTGATAAAAGCATGTTGACGGACATGTGTGACCTTATTCAGAGCTGCACACACAATACTCCACATTACATAGTTATAAACCGTTGGAAGTAAGCGAAGAAGGTACGAAAAATTTAAGAAATCCATCTTAATTACCTTTCTCCGTATCGTATTTATCTTGCGCAATAGAATCCTCCCAGTGCTTCCATGTACGTATCTATAAGAACATGAAATTGAATTTGAACATTCACAAATAACAGCAAGTAATCAACAGGCTTAGAAGGTAAGGTAACGGAGAAAGGAATCACCTTTATGCCGCCGAAAAGAATGGTGAGAACACAAAATGCCACATGAACAACAGCCAACACAAAAATAAATATGTGCAGATGATGCAATGCCTCAGGTGACAACAATGGGGCCTTCCCCTACACAGCCAAGAAACCCAATTGTCAACCAATTCGGATAATTCAGGCGATTAGCCTAGCGAGCCAGGGCATCAGCATTAGTGCATGATCTATTCAAAAGATTGGCAATATGTATGTATACCTTTTTAGTGCAGTAATCATTGTTAGCTGATGATGCCAAGAGTTTTCTTCCAATACCAGATATGAAACCAACTTGATAATGAGCACTGCTTTCGACCCCTTCCTTCTTGCAAGGAAGTATGTGATTAGTCCAGCTCTTGCGTATACAGATTTTAGAGATTGTGTTTTGGAATACTGTCAGTAACAGTGAAATGAATCCTAGAAGCATCAATTCTGCAACACCATCATGTATAACATACTGTTAACAATCTTTGAAACCCCTTTACTTTCTATTGAGAGAGATGAGGTACAGTACCTTCTTTGATCTTCTGCAAGGCTTCAAAAAGTGGTTTTTGATTATTCTTCTTCAAATACTGTCAACCAAAACCCAAAAAACAGAGGAAACAGAGGAATTAGTCTTCAAAAACAGAGAAAACAGAGGAAATTAACAGAGGAATGGACAGAGGAATGTTGTTGTAAAACCTTTCCAAGAGTATGAAGGAGTCTTTCAACAGCAAGAGATATGAAAACAAAGACAGAACAAACTAATGCAATAATCCATGTTGGTGTGTATTCTATTGAATCTAGGCTACTCTCTTCTCCTCCTCCTCCTCCTGCCATTAATGAATGGTAGGCTTCTTATCAAACTCTGACTACAATCTCTCTGTCTCCCTGTTGAAGATGAATGTAACCATTCTTCTTTGCTACCTGAAATACACTCTTAAGGTGACTGGAATAGAAGTTGACATTCTCAGTCTTTTGTTTAAGCTAAAATGGAGAAATGCTAATTAGTGGACAAGGAAATTGCTAAAAAAAAACTCCAAATTGTTAATGACAGAACAGTAAGTGTCTCCATCCAGAGCTTGCAAATTTGTTCACACCGTTCATAACTCCTGGATTAGATTGGTTAAAGAGGGGGAAAAACAACATTAGGTAAGAACAGTGAGTGATGCATACAAAGGCCAAACAGACTTGCTGTGCTAGCTGAAGGTCAAACAAATGTATTCTATTATCTGCATACCTGTGGCTGTCATCAATGGCTATATGGTGCGACTTGTCCAAGTCAATCATCATATAATATTCTATATACAGTCATGACAAAGAACCAGATGGGACAGGTCATTGCCTAGGATAAGAGCCTTATTATATAGAGCTCTATTATATACGAGGACATTGAGTTGATATTGTCCCCTGGAGAGGACAAACACTTTGATGAATTATTATAACAAAAATAATTTGTTCACCAGGTCCACCAGAGGTGCAATGGTGGAATCTTAATATCAAGCCCGTAACGGATTCCTGCGTATCCGTCGCAAAATCTCTTAGTTCTTCATTTTTTTTTGGTGGTAAAGATTTTTGATTTTTTTGGGCTGTGGTGATTTAAAGGAGGTTGTGGTCCACCAAAAATTGTCACAGTAAAAAACAATATAAGTCGTCACAGTTGCAAAGAGAAAACCATGACGATTTTTGGAGGACCACTGCCCCCATTAAATCACCATACCCCCCCAAAAAAAAGGTAAAGATTGTGGGATATTCGGTGATGAGTCTCTAACAACTGTTTATTATAAACTGACTTCACCTTTGACACACGTAACTAGTAGGAGCTTGCGATGCTATATGTTAGTTGGGGTTGGTGTTGGTTGTTTTGGTTTTGGATTCATCATACCAACTATTGTACTAAACTGTGTAATGCTCTTCATATAATATATGCTGTTCTGTCTTTCAAAAAAAAACTGTTTATTATAAATAAATACATCGATAGTTCTAGACAGACACAACAGGGTATAAAGCCCAAGTCAAGTGCTCGACCGATATGTTTTATGGGTTTTTCAAGAACAACATAACCCAACTCGAGAATCGTTTTCCATACACATACAAGAGCATTCAAGTTGTTGATCAAGGAAATATCCCTAGTGTTGACATTTTAAGCTTAGAATGTTGTTGTCGTTCAAAAATACAGATGCATATAATATGTTTTTTCATGAATAGATGATCATTTTATTGCAACCAAGGTGGGGACGACCGAAGTTGGACGACTTCTTAAATGCATGTCTAATGTGCAAATAAATGTCATGATAACAGTATAACAATCTAAGCGGTAGCTTTCTTACTAGAGGAAGAACTAAAACTGCATAGTGTGTGGCTGCTGTAGTTACTGGAAATACCATACAACACAACCAAGTAACTAGAACACAAGTGATGGAAGACAATATGGATAATGCTCTCTTTCTCTTATTGATATGAATGGTTAATGATCCTCCTTCTAAGGGTAAGAGGTCTCGTATTTAAAGAGATCATTCAGGACACTCCTCTAAGTGATCCAGTAGTACTTAGCTAAGCAATACATGTACACACTATGTCGGTTATACTTCCCTCCTTATGCTTGTACGGATAGGTAGAGACCCGCTATGCGGACGGGATATACATACAGAGAGGGCAGGGCTAATCTCCACGCCTACTTATTCTATGGACAGCGGAGGACACTCCCTCCGCCGCTACTCTTATTCTCTTAGAGTGTTGCGATGGTCTTTAAGGTACATATGAAATATGGCACCCACAATCTGCCTTTTTTTTGTGAACCTCGGGATGATTGATTGGCGGAGGTTATGCTGATCTTCTGATGTCGTTGAGGATGCTTCTAACTTCTGTTGGCGCAGGTTCATTCCTTGGTCGGTTGTTGCGGATGTCTTCACTATGCGTTGATGCAGACCTTTCTTCTTCTTCTATTTTGTTGCTGAGTTGCGCTAGCATAATTCAGTATAGTAAGTACACTTTTATCATTTCTCAAGGTATCTCTATAAATACCTCAAGGCTTCTCATTTTCTTCTGTATTGCTTTGTTGTTATGGCTTTTGGTGAGTGTTTCTTTTGCTATGCGTAGCTATGCCTCTTCTCCCCCTTTTTTTTTTTGAATTGAATCAACCTTTAATCCTTGCTTCCGTTTCTTCCTTTAGATAGTCTTATCAAGTATGAACGACACTCTTGGAGGAAAAAAGCTCAAAAATATGTTGGTGTCGTTGTTCATGCCACTCATGATGTTATCACTTCCTTTGTAGATTTTGAACTTAGGCTGTCGTCGTCATATTCTTCTTCGAATCTTGATTTTGCCTCTACTGCTGCTACTCCCAGTTTGCCTGCTTCTGAATACTCTTATCTCTGTGCTGAATAGAAGGTTATCTCCGAACCGCGGACTTCTGCTGT
Organism: Papaver nudicaule; assembly: GCA_023529015.1. Classification (NCBI taxonomy): domain Eukaryota; kingdom Viridiplantae; phylum Streptophyta; class Magnoliopsida; order Ranunculales; family Papaveraceae; genus Papaver; species Papaver nudicaule. The sequence goes on from JAJJMA010223934.1 coordinate 5,147, forward strand.
TGCGCTAGACCGTGCTTGCCATCGGGAAGAGAATTCTCGTCGTCGATGCAAGATTGCCAATCTTGCCATTGGTGTTGCTTATCGCCAAACTGCGTTGAAGTATTAACTGGTAATGGCTCCATATCTCTTGCTTGGGCCGGTGCTCGTCCGCTGATGAGGAGTTCTGGCACAGAGTATCTTCTCGTCTCGCTGCTGTAGAAAGGGTTGATTTTCTGACTCGCCTTCTCCGTCGATATGATCGCTTGTTACGCTTTCACTGATTAGTTCTGTAAAAGAGAGACAACCATGATACCATATGTAATATTCTGAGTGCTTGGAGGAATGAACTTACCTTCTTCTTATTCTTTTTTCCTTCACGGCATTAGGCAAACCATTATGTCACTTATTATCTTATCTGAATCAGGCAGACATAATTGTCACTTATTATCCTGATCCGTTGATTATCCTGCTGTCCTTATCTCTAGGTAGGCACTACCCATTAGAGACAGTACCTAAGATAGGTATCTCTATATCCCATGGAGGAATCAGATTGCCCAAGCTGGAAAATAAAGTTTGAGGAACGGAGTTACTTGAAGATCCCACCAACAACGGTCGCGGGACAAAGTCAAACTCTTCCACCAGAGGATTTTCGACACAAGCGCGAGGATAATTAGTTGGCCCAAAAGAATCATTTCTCCAATGCAAAATTTAACCCACGATCGACTAACTTCTCAAAAGGAGGTTGTATCATGCTAGGCGCGTCATTCATCTCATGAAGGGTCGCAAATTTAAAATATGTTTTTTCAGGAGAAAGAAAGCGTGGCATAGCATCTGGATGAACAGTTTGTCGTCCAAATCTGTCCCCAAGATACCAAGCGCAAAAATTTGGGCCTCTCAACAAGTAGCGAAGTGTGTTATTCGCAACGGCACATATAGCTTTAGGATCCTGACCGATCGGATAATCGGCCCACGGTTCCCAACAAATCTGGAAAAAAAAATCATTATTATGAGTAAAAAAAAATTAAAAATAATAAAGTTGTTTGTTCTTACAGAATCAACGGTAGCATCTTCAATGCAATGACGGATGTAGGCCGATGAATTACGTCGCAGGGCATCCTTCCACCTACGCATTCGAGGGAAAGCTTGTCTATTCGAAGGGCTGTTGTCAAAAGCTGGACGACTCGCAAGAATATACTCGTAACACCAAAACTGTTGAAAACAATAAGAAGTGGATAAAAGGAGCTGAAGAAGTTGGAAAGGCGTCAACTAGCAAAATATGAAGAAAGTAATGCTCACATGCACTATAATTCAGAAGCCGCATAAGGATTTGGTCTGGAGTCGAGTCACCCGATTAAGGTAGATGTAAAGCCACGCCATCGCACAACTTCCCCAATCGTAAGTGCCCACCAACTCAATGTTGACAAAGGCACCCAGGTAAGTTGTCTTAAGTTGGCCAGTAGAGGAAGAAAGAAAAATGCTGCCCATGGTATAAATAAGGAAAGCTCTAGCGACATCAACAACGGTGGGATCATATCTCGGAGCATCACCTGCAAGGTCCAATGCCGAGATGGAAAAAGACGCCCTCAAAGCACTTAAGCTAATTAAGCTTCTCTGGTAGAAGATATCTCCGCACCATGGTCCTAATATCGACTTGACTCTGTCGACTGACATGCCATGTTCCAAAGGCACGGGATGTCCCATTCCAACACTAATTCCAGTAATCATGTAAAAATCCAAAGGAGTGATGGTAAGCTCACAATGAGGAAGATGGAAAGAGTTAGTGTCATCCCACCACCGCTCTGCTACGGTACGGTTACTACATTCTCCCGGTCATTGAACGGCTCTAGTGCGTCGATGAAATCCAACCAACCACTCTGGTGTACGATCTCCCGAACACCTTTGCATTGCCTCAGCACGGACTCCGGCAACTGATCCACGGGGAGAAGCCCAATCACAATTTTGAACACATACAGGAAGCGGAGTTCATTATTAGAATAAAAAACAAAAAAAAAAAACTCACCGGATTATTACTTATTCTTCTTGAAACATGATTGTCAACGTCAGACAGAACTCCCACCCTACACTTTGGACGTACCGGAGAACTGGGAGGAGAGATAGAAAGAACAATACTTGGCTGTTGAGAAGACATACTGAAGAAATAACAAAGCGAAAGAATGCTCTGTGCAAGGTAAAATCCATCACACTCTCAAGCCCTTTTATAAAGATATGAAGTTCACCTTCCTTAATAAGTTGGAGAAGGAAACATGCTTTATTGGGATTTGTTTCATAAAAAAAAAATAAAAAAAAATCGAAAAAAATGAAGACCGGTCATCCGAAGAAATTTTCATCAACAAGTACAACAAAAGGAATGTGTACTTCACCGAAGGAGTAAGCGCAAGCCTCGACACTCGGCCAGACTACCAAAAACCGACAAGCTCAACCAGGGCGAACCTGGTCAACATTGGAACCACTTCAGACCACCATGATTGTCAAGAAAGGAAAAGTACGAAATTGAGTTCGTAACTTTATTCGCAAACCGCAAGCGATTTTCTCTCAAAGTGGGGCAGCTGTTGACACCCTATTTCGCACAATAATATATTTCCGTGCTTATACTCTGGAACCCAACACAAAGAAAGTCATCTTAGAGTCGGATACAGGAAAAGCCCTCTGAAGCCGGTCACAAGAAGAAAACACCTTCGAACTAGATAACATTATCTGCTCTATTATGGATTACTATATCATTTCATTTTCACCCCATTACAATTTCAATTTCATTCCACTTTTAGCACTAGAAAACAAATCTATGCTACTTCATCTTACCATTTCTTTACTCAAAAAAAAAAAAAAAAAAATTGAATAATCAATCACCCCTTCTTCCTCATTCCACTATCCAAAGAGGAAAGGAAAACCCGTTCAACACATTCCTTTTTTCACATGTCAAGACATTCAACCTCTTTTAGAAACAAACAATTTTCTAAAAGAAAGAAAAAAAAAATGTTTCTCTCATTCTTTCCATAAATCTACACTATGCCTAATTAACCCCATCTCCTTAATAAAAAAAACATCTCCTTTCAATGCCCATCATCCATTTTTTTTTTTAGATTGAAAGAGAGATTATTAGATAGTAGAATGTACAAAAATACAAAGATACAACAGCTACGCAAACCGTATTCTAGGGATGTTTAACAGAGCTTTACACGAAATTTACATCCCAATTGTAAATAGTACTTGATAGCATTGGTTGTCCAAATGCTCTTGCCCAAGCAAACACTAAAGATTTTGCTTCGATACCCATATCTAAATCAGTCTTGTAGCTATGTTTTTCATCAAAAATCCTTGCGTTTCTTTCTGTCCATAACACCCACACAACAGCTCCTGGAATCAGCTGCCAAACATTACTAGTAGAGTAACTTAAAGAGTTCCATTGTCTTGCCAGTTCAATGAAGTGATCTGGAAACATCCAATTCCAGTTTGAAGGGGTTAACATAGCCCAAACTTTAGTAGCTATCTTACAATAAATGAAAAGGTGATCCGCTGTCTCATAAGCATTCCCACATAAACTGCAACAATCATTATTTGTGACACCCTTTCTTCTCAACATGTCCACCGTATTCAGTTTACCATGGGTAGCACACCACAATAGAAAAGATACCTTAGGCGGGATAGAAGAAACCCAGATAAACTTATAAGAAAAATTAGCTAAACCTTCATCTTCAATCAGTTTGGCGTATAAAGACTTTACTGTAAAGACTCCATTTACACCAATAACCCATCTTCTAGTATCTTTAGTTGTTGTTAGTTCAGGTGCACTATCTCTGATTCTCACGAGTAAAGAAGAAAACTGATTCACTTCTTCATCCAACAACCTTCTCTTGAAGTCGAACTTCCAGTTACCTGATTTAATATGGTCGACAATTGTTGCAAATTTATCTTTTGCAAGTCTGCACAAAGCCGGAAAAGACTCACACAAAATACTATCGGCTGACCATTTATCAAACCAAAAAGACATATGGGTACCAGAGTGAATCACCATGTGCAAGTGAGAAATGATTAGATGACTTGTACTAGCTATATTCTTCCCGCATGAAATACCATGAGTATTAACCACTCTGCCTGGATACCAAACAGAAGTTGCTGAACCATACTTCTCTTCGATAATCTTGTACCACAAATGCCCATCATCCATCGTTCCCTTGCCCAAAGAGGAAAGGCAAAACATCCATGCATCTTCCTACCACCAAAGAGAAAAATATTTTCTTCTTTTCATTCACCTTCGAGCCACTCACCCATTTCAGTTTCTACCATTTTCTTAATAAAACAAATAATCATTTCTCATAACCCACCACACTTTGTCCCCCATTCACCTTTTAAAAATAATTTCTCCCCTACAAATCCTTCACTTTCCCACACTATAAAAGGCCCATACTACCACAAATGGAAAAATTCACTCAACACATCGAATAACACTCACCGAAAACACTCCATTCTACTCCCCACCCTACAACATTCATTTGAAGAAGACATCTTCAAGCACTCACTCCAAGTTGCAATTATCAAGTCACCAAAAAAATAAATCGAAACAGTCATTTTCATTCCAAAAATGGAAGCTCATGCTTTCTCAAGTCTTTACTAGTTAGTAGTATAATAGTATTCCAAAAAAAAATAAAAAAAATTAGAGCAATGTATCAAGTATCGTTTTTAAGTTTTTAAGAGATTAGCATTAAGTTGATGATACTTTAATTACTTTTAGCATACTTACTGAGAAGACAAAAAAGAGGATAGTTAGGAATCTCCCTAAACCCAGGTATTGTATTCAAGGTATATCAGCTAAACTATGTTCACCTAATTATGAATTAATCTAATTGTGAGTACAATGGTCTTCCATCTCACGTTAGAATTGCGTCAAAAATATGTCGCCTTATTTTTGAAATTACTATTACGAAAAGTCCTACTTAATTATTTTTTTTCGTTAGACGTTGTGGACGAATCTAAATATGCACAAATGGTCATCCATTTCGTATTAAGGTCACCCATATGTATTGAAACGCCCATTTCATATTTATTTTACTCGCATCATCTCATGTGGTGTACTCTTGTATGAGTAGAGCGTTTCCCCTCTCATATCCACCAGAACATACCCACAAATTTGCATATAAAATTTCAATCATCTTGGCGGGCGAATGTAAGTGAGTAGAGTGGTCTTCCCCTCTCACTCTAAAATTCCCCATATTAATATACGCATTTCTCCTAATATAGGAATATCATTAATCAACCTCACATCATTTATAGACCGTGTGGGTTAATCTAAGTATGAGTTGAGTGGTCTTCCGCTCTCATATTAAGAACACATATGTAACTTTGTGAGCGAAATTCACAACCTTTATATTACCACTAGACAATATTGTGGGTTGCTTTAAGCAATTGTCTTCCATTTTGCATGAAGGACATATATAAATAAATCTCGTCGTGTAAACCTGTAATCCAAAAATAAGCATTTGTACAAATTAGACTAAATTTCCCCCCCTTTAATTTTGAAGTAGAGGCCAATCGTCTGATTGAGCGGTTGATGGGTGCCTAACACCTTCCCATCCCATACTAAAATCTCCTTACTCGGACTCTCTGATACCAGACCGTAAGCATGCAAGTCACGACTAGATTTGGTATTCCTGAAAGAATTCAAGCTAGTCTAAAATTGGGTCTTGGCTCCCATTAGTCAGGTAGCGACTTCAAAAAGATCATTCACAGAATATATCTCTTGAATAACGAACTATTTAGGAATTAATTTTCGTTTCGTCTGTGTTTAAAAGTATTCAACAAATGGATGCATCTTTGCACACTTAGGCAACCCTCCTTAAACTAGAATCCCGAACCCTTTAGACGGACCTGACTCCTCTGAAAGCGTTCCTCGGTTTCAACATTGGCGACTTCACTGGGGAAAACTTAAGAGATTTGACTTGAAAACTGATTAAAGGGAGTTTCTTTATCTTATATTTGTACTTATGTTTACACGACAAGTTTTGTGATTTCAGGTATTCGTATCATCAAAATCAGCCATAACGGAGGAAAAAGTCTACGAGCGTGGCTGGGTACGAAAGAAAGACGGAAGGCTAACAAAGATGCCTAACACTTTCCCCTGGAATCAGTGTGCTTGACTGGACGAATTTCTTTGAGTACGAGGTCTCCTTCACTGAAATCGCGCGGTCGTACATGTTTGTTGAAGCTGCGTGTTACTCGGTTTTGATAAGCTTGAGAATGGCAAGCTGTTGTTAGCCTCTTTTTGTTAATCAAATTCAGTTGTTCGATTCTGACTTTGACCCACTCATCTTCTGGTAGATGGCTCTCTTTCACAACCCTTAATGTTGGAATTTCCACTTCGACCGGATGCATCGCCTCCATACCATACACGAGAGAGAAAGGTGTTGCCCTAGTTACCGTGCGAATTGACGTTATGTAAGCCCATAAAGCATATGGCAGTTTCTCGCTCCAATCAGTATACTTCTCAGTCATTTTCTTTAAGATCTTGACCAATGTTTTGTTAGCTGCTTCGACTGCTCTGTTGGTTTGGGGACGATACGGTGATGATATATGGTGTTGAATCGTGTATTTATCTAGCAGTTCCTTTGTCTCCTCACCGATGAAATTTGATCCATTATCTGAGATTATTTCATGCGGGACTCCATACCTTCAGATGATGTGGTTCCGTATGAAATTAATCGTTTGCTTACCCTTGAAGCCCTTAGCTGATATGGCCTCGACCCACTTTGTGAAGTAGTCAATCGCCACGAAAATGTATTTATAGCCATTAGAAGGTGGATTGATTTTTCCGATGATATCGATTCCCAAGTGGAGAATGGCCATGGAGAGGACAAGGTATGTAGCTGGGACAGAGGCACATGCATGAGGTTTCCATGTACCTGGCATTGGTGACATTTCATGACAAAGTTGCAACAATCTGTCATCATGGTGGTCCAGTAGTACCCGAGGCGAGCTATCTTCTTGCACATCATGTGTGCATTCAAATGAGGACCACAATCACCACTGTGCACTCTTTCTAGGACCGTCCTGGCTTCATGATCGTTTACACATCGCAACAAGGTTCCATCTCTTGATACTTTGTATAAAACGTTTGCATAGATGGTATACTGGCACGCCATTCGTCGTATGTATCTTCGTTGTTGTTTGGTTGATTCTTCCCGGTAGGACTGATCTTCAAGATATCTCTGAATATCAACGTACCAAGGAGCACCATCTAGTTGTTCGGCGGAGACTTGAATAGCTTAACAATATGCAGGCTCGTCTCTTTGGCTTATCTCAATAGGTTTCACCGTCATTCCTTCTGGGACTGTTAACCAAGATGCCGCAAGAGCGTTGGCAGCATGGTTTTTGTTTCGGTAGATGTGGTGAAATTCGATGTGATCGAATTGCTTAGTGAGCTCTTCCAGGTGTTCACGATATTCAATTAATTGTTCACTAACCTTTCATTCTTTTTGGATTTGCTTGATGCTCAACAACGAATCTCCGAATACTATGATGCTTTATCCTTCACCTCAATTTTCAATAGTGGTCATATGTCCAATTTCTTTGTAGATGGAATTTTCACTCTTTATGTCTCGTCCAATTTCATAAAAGTTGATCTTTATTTCCGAGTATAATGTCGTCAGTATCTTGTCTTCAACCAGAATAATTCTTCCAATTTCTAAAAAAAAATTGGAGTTTCCACTCCAACGTTGCTCCTAAGAGTAAGCACTATGGTGCTTCAAATGTGGGAAATTTCCCCACAATTTAGACAAGACATAGAGGGGGAAAAAAGCAAGTGGTATGGTGCATGTCTACAAATTGGCGGTTTCCTAGAAACCGTGAAAAGGTAGGAGCGGCTACTTAGAAACCGCATACCCCTAAATATCCCTAAAAACCCGAAATATCAGCTTATTTTGGGGTTTTGGTAATTAAAAAAAAAACTTTTAGAAACAACACCGGTTTCTTAGTAACTGATGAACAAGGCATGTCTACAATGGGATACAGATCTGTACCCGCTTGTAGACATGGCTAGAAGATTTCTGATACAGGTGTATCCTTCTTGCTTTAGGAACTTAGTTAACCTCAAGTTAATTGAGGGAAGAACTCTATTTAGGAAAGGAGTTCCAAATAGAGAAGGATTCTTTAAGGAAGGAATCCTAGACAAGGTAGTGTTCCTAAATAAGGAAATACTCCTAGACAAGGAAATATTCCTAAATAAGGAAATATATTCCTTAGAGGTTTGGGGAAACCAAACCACTATAAATAGCTAGACAAGGCATTCAATAGAGGCATGAAATCCTGGAAGACATCCTAGCAGAGGTGTAAGGTTTCATCCCACCTATTTGGGTGGTAGTGAGTTGGTTAAAGGTATCTCTTTGATGGGGGTTCTATGGAGCAATTAGAATGAACTACGTTTGGTTTGATTCCTTGTAAAAGGATACGTAGGCAACTAAGGTGCAACCAAAGGGACTCAGATATCTCGTTTGAGAATCTAGTCACTCAGATATTTCGGGGAGATATCTAGACATCTAGTAAATCTAGAGAAGAAGTTTGTGAGGTAACCATCGTGTTGCAAAAGCAAGCTTAGCGAGATTGTGAGCGTGAAAGAGAGAATTGTAATATTTTTCTTGTTCATAATCTAGAGAAGCTTCGAATTGGTTCTCGTGTTTTCCTATTTTCGTCTATTGTTATTTTGAATTCCGCCCTAATAACTCTAGTCATCAAGAGTACGGAGATCATACGTATAAATTTCCCCACAATGTGAGGAATTTCTCTTCATGTAGGGATTTTAGAGCACCATATATGTAACTACGATTACTAGTGCTATTTTTGAGCTCTACATGTGGGAGTTTTAGTGCACCATATATGTAACTACGATTACTAGTGCTATTTTTGAGCTTTTAGTTTTTACTCTTGCGATGTTTGTCTTCTTTCTCATCCAACTGCTAAGCCTATTGTTCGCGTCCTTATGTGTAGTAGGAAGGCATAAGCAATCAGGAGTGAAGTTTATCGTGTTATGCATACTACCTCGCCTACTCTACTTCATACTCGACTTTAAAACACCTACCACAAATGGAACAAATCTAAAGATAATTACTAATATCCTGTAGCTTTAAAACAACTACTATTTCCAACAATGCATAATTGTCTACTTATTGACTAATCCTCAAAACTATATTAGTTGTTGCGTAAACAAAATATATATATATATATATATATTTTTTTTTTTTTAAGGTAAGGCAGAGCCCTTAATCATTTATAGAGTTGAAGAGTACAAAAGAGGACGAAGCCTTGATATCAGATCCAACAGATGGACATCTGACATTACAAAACACAAGATGCAAGCAAACCAAAAGGACACAACCTTGGTATATTACAGAAGTCACCAAAGTTACCAAAGTCACCAGTAGCACATGTTCGAAGGTGACCAAAAAGTCATAGCCTTCATGTGCCATGGCCATCCACAAGAATGGCCAGTTCTGTTGAGAAGAAGACACCTCCCCACAGCTGAAGTATTGAAGGAGAGTTACACCATCCACCATGAAGATACCACATCCGAAGCAAACAGAAAGAGCACACATATGCACAAAGCAACCACACATATGAACAATCAAACTAGCAGAAAGAAACATAATAGACATAGTAGTCCACCAGTCAGGATATCCAAGAGGAACACAACAATGCAGGTGATCAAAAAGTTGGTTCCTAGATAACAGCCTCATTGATCATGCGAATGCCCTTGCGTGGGCATTCGAAGTTCTGAAGTCATAACTTCCGCAACTCCAATTTCTTCTTGTGTAAACTCCTCCCCCGGTATTGATAATCTCCAAGTTGAGTCCAAAGAGTTCTTCGACTGAAGAGCGCATCCTGATATTCTTGCTGAGAGGTCTTGATAATTGGAAAGATGTATGTTGGAATTGAAGCAACAGGTCCAGGGTTAAGCATCTGGTTCTGAAGTTGAATACATTACTGATCATACTCAGAGGGGCATTCTCCTTTTCTCCTTCGAATAGTTGGAATTTCTTGCACTTGAGGAGGGGGAATGTGAGAATGCACATCTTGCAGGTCCTGCAAATTCTTAGTTTTGTGTACTTTAGCTGGAGGTGGAGAGGCTGCAAAAGAGTGCTGAGGTAGTAAGTCCATATCAACATGTGGTAGTCGCCTGAAAAACATCTGAGTAGGATGTAAAGAATGCCTGTGATTAACCAAAACACAAGGCTGGCCTTGAATCAGAGAAATGGATATATGAATCCTAACATCATGGAGTTGAAGATATTCCGCAATCAAATGAGCATAATCCTGCTTGAAGAGATTTGATAGTGGAACTGGTCCTGCCTGAATAAGGTCCATGATAGATAAATACTGGTCTTGCACAACTGGTCTTTTGCCTTTGTCCGCTGCGGAAGCAAAGCCCGTATACAACAAACCCCACTTAGAAGATGGGCCGCCAGGATGGGTTGAGACCATTGAATTGGTATCCGGGTTTGGTGCTTCAGTGGTTGTGAGTAAGTGAGAACCGAGTCCAGAGTCCGACCCAAGAACCGGATCGATCAGATACATTTTTCGTAATCACAGGTGGAGATTGATTTTCATCATTTTGAACACGTGCCTCTGACACGCCTGACAAGTCTGACTGGCCTGAGGTCAGAGGGGTCTGCATTTGACTGACAGTTGCAGGATCTGATGAAGATGTCGGGCGGGTAATAGGCACCCACATTGGCTGTCGTTTATTCCCATGTGAAGATGACCCACCTGAGTCAAATCGTTGAGGCTGAAGAAACGATCCACGTCTGACTGAGCGAGTACATGGACGAGAAGCAGGGAAACCGCTTTCAGCCGAGTCAAATTTCTGGCTCTTTCTGTCTGAAGTAGAAGGTGATGAAGATGGAGAAGCAGAGTCATCCACAGAGATTGGAGATGATTGATTGCCAAAGTGATGACCAGATTGTTGAACATTGTTAGCTCTTCTATTCCCTAGTGGATGAGTAGCCCTCATTCGATTACCAACCATAGCTAGTGGAAAATCTTTGTTATTATCCATGAAATCCTTGAGAGCAGGTTTGGGGGTCAAAATACAATCAACTGATTGATGTGTGATCATGCCACACTTAGTACAGACACAATGAAGGTTTTCATACTTGTATTGAACCCACCAGGGTAACCTCCTTGATTAAACATATGACCATGCCAAAAAGGAGTTAAAAGACTCATCAAAATTTCTATACGTGGACAAGCTTTAGACATATCTATGTTTAACACAGCACCAACTTTATGTAAGAAATTCCTAAGAACTACCTCAGACCTTTGATGATCAGGTAAATGATGAATTTTTACATGAAAAGTGTCCATTGTAAAACACTTATCTGGGTCTGTACGGAAGAACCTCCAATCTTCAACAAGCACATATTATAACAGCCAATTCTCCATGTTTTGAATTGTAACACTCTTGATTTTTCAGTTGCATGTCGCATGACAAGCTTGAAAGTACATGGAATTGGTGTTCTTAAAATTTCTTGAATAACCCAAGGTTTCCAGACCTTTGAGAGTAAGATTTTAAAGGAGGAAAGAGCTAGAGATGGAACTAAAACCCTCAAGGAAATACACTGATCATCCAGATGATTAAATAGATCTTCAATTTTAGCAGCAAGAGAGGTGATAGGGTCCAAAGCAGAAGAAGGTGTGGAAAGTAAAGGTGGTTGTTTGATTTTGAGAGAAGTAAGAGGAGCAGAAGAGTTTATGTTTGGCTTTGAAAGCACACTAGTCTGTTTTTCATGGTGTATATGGAGAGGAGTTTGGAGGATAGGAGGGTAGTGGTTATTAAATGGAGTTGAATAGGAGGGAGATGGCGGAGTAGACGAAGTTTGTAAGTAGGATTTTGGTTGTATGTTTGGAATTGAGCTTGTAATTATGATTGTAATCTCGACTTGATCTCATAGCCAGACAACAGAAAACATGCAAGAACTTGGTATTGATGCTACAAAGAGTTAATGAAGCAAATGATTGCAGAAGAAGCAAAAGTTCTGCACTTAATGTTCTCGAGGTGAATAAAATAAGATAAAAAAGCACGCTAAAACCAAGAACAAGGCAGCAGAGAACCAGTATAGGCTGTAGCTAAAAAAGATTAAAGAAATCTAGAGAAGAAAAGAGATGAAGAAGATAAAGCAAAGTCAGGAAAAAAGAGAACAATGCAAACCAAAGACAAATTGGGAAAAGAAGCTGCATGAATCTTTGGCAACAAGTGTATGAAGATTATGGGGGATTAGGAGACAGCAACACAGTGGAACTCATGACCTCAGAACAAGAATCAGGAAGAAGATGTTTTGCAAGAAAAAATCGGTAGAGGAACTCAGTTGAGGACGAGTCGCAGAGCAAAAAACCGATTCTTCTTTGCTATTTTTTTTTTTTTGAAGATTAAGCAAGTTCTATCAATGGTTCAAGTGACAGTAAGGTACAACTCGTGGTGTAGTAACACCCATACGATCATTATGTAAAATTTGGAACAAAAACGGGGGTGTGACTACGTCCCAGATAACTGTTGTAGGATTATGTGGATGTCGTGTCTGTCTTCGAACCGCTTCATTAGCCAGCTCATCCGCCGTCTGATTCGCTTCTCGATAAGCATGAGTAATAGTAAGTGATCAAACTTGACGGAGTAGCATAACTGCCTCATAGAGTATTCCCTCCAAATACCAGGGTGATTGAAGCTGTCCATTTTGTAAGATCTGAAGCATGGATTTCGAGTCAGCCTCAAGCCATACATTCTCCCAACCATTTCTATATATCATCCGCGCCGCTGTTAAGAGACCCCAGGATTCTGCTGTAATTGTCGTGGAGCTACCTAATGAGACCGCCATTGCTTGTAGAAGGTTCCCATATGAATTTCTGGCGATAACACCAATTCCTGCTGCTCCTGGATTTCCTTTGGAAGCACCATCAATGTTAATTTTGATACAATTGGGTTGCGGAGGTTGCCAAGCCACCTCGATTGTGGTTGTTGTGCGAGTCATAGGATTAGAGGTGGTGGATCAAAATTAGGAAGGAAGGGGATAACATGTGTTCTGGCCCATTCAAATTCCTTCCATAAAACCAGAATGACCTGGAAAATCTGCCTGGGAGTGGGGGTGACCCTCTTGAAAAGTCGATCATTCCGAGCAAGCCAAATGTTTCATACCGTAAACTGAAGGAGATTCTGTTGTTCCTCCGGAACCTGAATTCTGATTAGCTCCGTTATTGTAACTGGGATTTGTGATGTAATTGTCGGAGGAGACGAGGAATTGGCCAACAAATCCCAAATGAACTGCCAAACTTCAGCTGCAAAACTACATTTAAACAACAGATGGTTAGTAGTCTCACGGTAAGTGGCACAAGTAGAGCAAATGGCGTTGTCCGTCATATTCCTGACATGGAGGATATCCAGTGTTGGGAGGGCTTCATTAATGGCTTTCCAAAAGAAAAGCCTGATTTTAAAAGGACATGTGAACTTCCAGATGCGTGAAGAGAATTCTGCACTAGGGAGAACCGTGTCAGTTGAGGATGAGCTTTGGTTGAGCAAAGTCTGGTAACCCGTCTTGACAGAATAGTTCCCTGAGTTGGTAAAAGGCCAAACAATTCTATCAGGCGAACTTTGCTGAGGCAGGTGAATAGCAAGAATACTGTGAGCAATCCTTTCTGGAAACGACTCGAAAATTAACTGATGATCCCAGGTTCTTGTCTGGTGGTTGATAAGGGTGGAGACTGCGTTTCCTGGAAGAAAAGAGTTGTGTCTTGCATCTGATGATGACTGGAGCGGAATCCATTTATCAGTTATTGATGTATTTTCTCCGTCACCAATAATGGAAAAAGCATGTTCTCTCAGAAAGGGTGAAACCTTAACTAAACCCTTCCACAAGGGGCTAGCAGTTGCAGGGGCCTTGGGTAGCGCCAGAAGAGTGGAGACATTCTTCAAGTATTTGGTGTGACAAACGTTGGTCCAAATAGACTTTGGATGTTGATGAAGTTGCTAAACACGTTTGAGAAGAAGCGCCTTGTTGTGTTCTTGAGCCTTTCGAATACTCAAACCTCCAAGACTTCTAGGTTGTGTGATTTTTCTCCAATGAAGGTTGTTATTCCTTCAAAATATATTTCTAATGATCGCATAGTCTAGTTTTTACTTTCATAAACTTGTGTAGTTTGTTCCAGTGGATTATTATTTTCCTCTTGGTTTTGTAAAGACCAAACCCAAATTTAAAAAAATTTTCTTAATTAGCTTTGATTTTTTTTATATAATTCTTTGATTGTATCTATATTCACTAATTATCATACTTGAATAAGTAGTATTGATAAAGTGGATTGGTGTGTAAAATATGCTGATTCTTTCCTCTCGAGAGAGAAAACAGCCTGCTATTTTGATTTGTCGTAGTCTGGAGTGTTTGTACATAAAACTATCCTGGTCTTACGTCACTAACTTATGTGATAAATGTAATATCGGGTTTTAGGATCTTCTTAGTATTGAAGTATAACATCTGTGATGCTCTTCTACAAATGAGAACTCTAAACTACTTCATCAAAGTAATCATTGTCATTCATATAAAGGTGGTAATCATAATACAATGCACAAGTTTTAGTCTTTAATGACTTTGAGTAAGGTTACAAGATGGTATTGATAAAGATAATTCACACTCAGCTCACTATTAAGTTCCTATCGCTCCTTCTTGTACCCAAAAGTCCGTCCTCAACCCATCATACTGAGCCGAGTATTTATAGGGGTCATGAGGCGGTTCCCAGATATTCACGTTCACACCTGATGGGGTCCTCCTTCCTTCTTTCAGTGGTGCGGCTTTCTTCTCTTAGCCTGCGATCTTCCACGTACTTACTACTGTAGTCTCTTTCCGTGTGCGACCTTCTCTTGTTTCCATCACTACGAACTTGACACACGTCCCATGACTCACGATTTGCTCTGACCGCGCATTAATGAGAGTGGTTGGATGTTTTCCATACCTCACAGCTGTCCCTCGAGATACTTGTCCCATCAAGACTGTCGTGGTTCCTTCTTAGCCCTTCATCTGTTTATCTTTGGTGATGAGTCATAGTGTCTTTTGGTAATTACTCGGTGCTTTATTCCCACCTGTTTTATCCTACTTCTGTTTCTCAAATGCTTACACGTGGGTGGTGAGTAC
This sequence comes from Papaver nudicaule, assembly GCA_023529015.1. NCBI lineage: Eukaryota > Viridiplantae > Streptophyta > Magnoliopsida > Ranunculales > Papaveraceae > Papaver > Papaver nudicaule. Next base: position 20,299 of record JAJJMA010223934.1, read on the forward strand.
TTTGCACCAACATGGAGAACGCGATTTTGATCTCGCAGTGCGAGATCAAAATTGATCTAGCGGCTCCACAGCCTTTGGATTCGGGGGGGGGGGGGGGGGGTATAACCCTTGAATGAAGGGGGGGTGTATTATTAAAAAAATCAATTAAACACCTTTTCATCCAAGGGTTATAAACCCCCC
>JAJJMA010223937.1:0-40682 GCA_023529015.1 Papaver nudicaule
CAACGCGTTACACGTTAAACCAGTCAACAGATTGACAAAAAAAAAAAACAACTTGAGGATTCATGTTTGTTGACTGGTTTAAGATTCGTTAAATACTACTTGAGGATTCATGTTTGAGAATCTTAGACAAAAGAATTACATACTACAAACAAATAGAAATGCGTCACACGACAAATTGGGCACTCTATTCCAGGCTCAATATTATGAGCTCAATAACCGGGTATTCATGTTTGGTGAATGTTATGTAAGATTGAGGATTTACAATGATGTGTTAACGTTATGGAAGCTAGGGCAAGATATTTAGTAGATTAAATTTACTATATTTTTTCATCTTTGCAATGTATTTGTTATTTCAATTAAGGAAAACTTATTCCATACGTGTTTTTCCAATCAATGAAAATTATCTTGAGTTACAATAATTTTACTTGTGAAAAATTGTTTTACACCTCAACATCAAACCATCCATCTACCTAGTTTTTCTTGACCGTCAAATCCCCAACGACTCTTTTTTCAAAATTCAAAACAATTAGACGTTGAGACCTCTTCTATATAAGAGTACTCTTCTTCTTTGACCACCATCCATCAATATTTTTGAAGTTTGTTGAAGATATGAGTTCGAGGTTTAATGAAGCTGAAGATCGTGCTCTTACCAATGCGTACGTCACCGTTCGTGCAACAACCGCAAAAGAGTTCTGGGAAAGGATTTTTCAAACCTTTTACGCTGCTAGCGGAGGAAACCCCAATGAAAGAACATGCAAATCACTTAGCGTCAGATTTGCAAGGATCAAGAACCGCTGTCTTGTCTTGCATTATTATATGTGCCAAGTCGCCGAAGAGCAATGGGGATGGAACGATGAACAAGTAGTGAGTATTTTTATCTTCTATTGTGATTTATTTTGTATGGCTACTTTATAATTTGATTTGTAAATCTGCAGGAAGCTATGGCATCAGCCCTCTATTTCGAAGAGTAAGGAAGCGTGTTTGCATATTATGGAGTTGCTACCCCGTGTTGAGACAAAATCTACCAGAATTTGTAATGTAATGCAATGTTTTTTAAACTAGTTATGTAATGTAATCGCAAGTTTAACTAGTCATGTACCAATCAAGTTAACATTAGCAAATAAAAAGTACTACGCCCGTTATAATTAAAAGTTTCAAGTTAGCAAATAAAAAGTACTACCAAAGTTTTAATCTAAACTAAAAGTTTCAAGGAAACACGACAAATAAATAAGTTTAGGTCGATGGGTTTTTCTGTATAGAAACTCATTCTTTACGAAAACTCGGTTTTTGCCGGTCAAAAGTCAATCTTTGACTGTGCGGAAACCCACAGAAAATTTACGGAAACTGAGCTTCCGCACAGTGGAAGCTGGGGGTATCGAGTTTCCGTCTAAAATTGCCTAAGACCATTGTGGTTGCCAATTTGTGCCATCCCTATATGACTCAAATCTAGGGATGGGTTATAATTAACTAGTAATGAAAAATCAGAGGAATGAAAATGAAATGAAAAGTCAAGTCAGGCGAAACAAATCAGCTCATTAAGGTGGCCTGACTCGGTTTTATTTTCACCCAAGACTTTGAAACCCTAAAATCTATTTCCGCCCAGTCAAATGACTCGTTTCCATTGACAGTTGACCAAACCCTGTAAAACAACCAAATTCTCTCCTCATTTTTCCGCCTTGTTCTTTTCTCTTCTTCCATGGAGCGATAGTTGGGGTTTTTTTTTCTTTTCTCATTAAGGGTTTCCAGAGAGCATCGTGTAAGTATTTAGGGTTTCATCCATTTTTGCTGTTGTTTTTTTTTTTTTTTTTCAAATCTTTGGATTGATATTTTCTTTTCATCTTTTCTTTTTAGGGTTAAGCCAAGAGCTAGTGCAGGAGGACGAGATACAAAATCAGGTATAAATTTCACCTTTTCCTTTTAGGGTTTTCTGGTTTATGATAAAGTTTAGGTTTTTGTGTAAAGGGTTTTCTAATTTATGATAAAATTTAGGTTTCTGTCATACAAATGATGTTAGTATTGTTTGTGGTACTTAAATGGATAAAGGGTTCAGTTTAATTTGGATAAGTCTATGGTGTGAGGAAGATATACAAAATCAGGTATAAATTTCACCTTTTCCTTTTAGGGTTTTCTGATTTATGATAAAGTTTAGGTTTTTGCGTGAAGGGTTTTCTGAAATATGATAAAATTCAGGTTTTTGTGTAAAGGGTTTTCTGATTTATGATAAAATTTAGGTTTCTGTCATACAAATGATGTTAGTATTTGTTTGTGGTACCTAAATGGATAAAGGGCTCAGTTAAATTTGGATAAGTATATGGTGTGAATTTGCTCAAGCTGTATGTTTGTTTGTAAATATTTGTGCATTCAGTTTCATGTATGTTTGGGTGTCAATATGGTAATTTGATCTCATAGGGTAGAGAACAACGCCGTATCATGCCGTATGGACACGTGTGTCCGTGTATTTACGAACTTGTACGCCCAAAAAAATGTAAGTCTTTCGTGACGTTGTACCACCGGTGACATCTCAAGCTCCTTCCTCTAGACTCATACTTTGACGTAAACGCATTAGTTTCAGAAATGAAATATTACAAAGAAATATATTCAGTAATCTGTAGCATATACATATATAGGTTTAGTTTAGCTAGTTAAATTTCTGAACTTGAATCTTTGTTTGTCATCTACTCCAGCAATGACTTTAAAAGGCCATATATTACATATTATTTTGGACACTGGATCAACCATTTTTCTACCAATTAAACGTTTTGCATCTACAAATTTGTGAAATAACATACTCAGAGGATGCCAAAAGTTTATAATTAATTTGTAGATGTCAAATGCTTAATTGGTAAAATCATCGGTGATCCATGTGTCCAAAGTATTGTTAAAATAAGACCTTCTATAGTTATTGTTGGAGGTGATAACAAACCAAGTATCGAATACATTTGTATTTAGAAGCCATTTGTCTACTTAATAAAAATAAAATTCCAACATCCTATAGAGCCATACTGTATATTTGGATCAATGCCTCGATTTTCTAACCTCGACGTACTATTCCTTGCACAGTAGGGAAACGAGGATCATCCCAGCCGTCAACTTTACCATTCACAACAAACCAAAGAAGTTTACGCTTGCTAAGAAGCGTATACAAATTAATCTACTAATGGCCCCAGCCTTACATTTTTAACAGGTGAATGAGGATTTACTTTTCCTTCTGGATGGTGGATTGCAAGCTAAAGCAGCCTTGTATAAACATAATGATGAATTGGCTAAACAGGTAATGTTCTGATCCTGAGCAGTTTTGTTGTGAAGATCATTCCAACGTAAAACTTTTAGAATATACTCCCTCCGTTCCACTTTACATGCTATATTAGGGTTATTTTTATGTCCCAAAATACTTGCCATAATTGATATTTTTCCCCACAATTTCCAACTACACCCTTCCATTTTATCTTGGAAATATAAGCTTTCTTTTAATAGGGTTTTCCACAAATATTAAGGAATGGAGAGAGATATGTTTGAAGACTTTTATCGAGGGTATGGATGGGAAAAATACATACCTCTCTCCACTCCTTAATATTTGTGGAAAACCCTATTATAGCAACTAAATTGGAACGGAGGGAGTATATCTTTGTGGTTATGATCCATGTTATCTTTTTTAGGTGTTTCATGCGATATTAAAGAATAAGAGTTGTAGCCTAGCTGAAATTAGGTGTTTCTCTTTTTTCAGCTAGAACACATGGAGCAGCAGCTCGAAGAACTTCTTGATATTGTAGTGTCCAAGTGCAGGTAGTTCTCCATTTCATACAAACTCACAATAAAAATAAAGATCTTCGGAGGATTTTTCGTAATTCTTGTCGATTAGTAAATTTCAAGATGAGAATGATCGGAACTTTCTTTTTTTTATATAAACTTGTGTCTCGTCTCAATCAATTTGCCTTATTTAACTCGAACTTAGATTAGAATTGGTAAACATCATTGCTTTACATGAACAACATAATGAGCGTTCCAGAGCCTTCCAATTCGATACTTCATTTGTGGAATCTGTCCCCTTGTTCTTGTGTTGTTTTGGTTAAAAACTTCAATATGTAATATTCATTTGAATTTGGATTTTCTTTTAGGGTTTTCTGATTTATGATGAAGTTTAGGTTTTTGTGTAAAGGGTTTTCTGAAATATGATAAAATTCAGGTTTTTGTGTAAAGAGTGTTCTGATTTATGATAAAACTTAGGTTTCTGTCATACAAATGATGTTAGTATTGTTTGTGGTACTTAAATGGATAAAGGGTTCAGATTAATTTAGATAAGTATATGGTGTGAATTTGCAGATGGTCTTAACTCAATAAGCCAGGGCCTCGACAACCCTACCACTAAGAATCAATTGAGTTTTGCATTATACTTTAGGTAACGATAGTGCAGCAGATAATTGTTGTTCTCCGTCTGGCAGTCTTCTTCTTCTTCTTTTCTTGTTATCACCCGCTGGTAATGAAGAAGTAGAAGCCGAGGACTGGCGAAACTGAGTGCGCCTTTTTGCTGTTTAGGTAGTTAGTCCATGCATGATTGTCGATTGAGTCCATGCATGCTTATTCACCCTACCACTTGACTATTGCTCAAGCTAGTGACATTTGTGAACTTGAATCCTCGTTGAGTCACGGCTTTGTTTATGTATACTTTACCAGCCGCAATTTTATATGTTGCCTTCTACGCAATAAAAAAGGGGAATTCTCCAATAATTGCAGGGCTTAGTTTTTTGGATTTTTGCAAATCTCTTTTGTTGGTAAAATCATGGACCAGGGTGGTTTGTTTTCAGATTTTGGCAATGGTTCCCTGTGGTTGGGGTATTGAAGAGTGGTGTTGGTTTGGTTGAGAGGCTAATTGAAACATTAACTGCTGGGTTAGGGTAAGCCAAGGGATAACCATTGAAAGGTGTGTAACCTGTGAAAGAGTTTAGTTGGGTTTTAATTTGATTTGATGGGGGTAGTTGCTTTTTTATTTTATTTTATTTTATTTTGATACAGATGGGGGTGGTTGCTTTGAGAATATAGGTTACTTATTAGGCAGGTGGAAACATTTACTGCTGGGTTTGGGGTAAACCAAAGGTCAGATTGTTTAAAATCCTCAGTAAATTGTTTTATTTTGTTCATTTTCAATTCCTCAGTCAAGTAAAAGTACATTTTCTTCCCCTCCTCTTCATTTAAGATGAACAATCCCAAGCTTAATCCAGATTTTGTTAATAATCCTTGCAGGGCAATCATCAGAAAGCATGTGATAACAAACAATGGTCAGATGTACAAGCAAGGTTTAGATGGAACTTGGTTGCCTTTTTCTTCTACTAGGTCCAATAAGCCAAGATGGATGGACGAAGATCACGAGTATTATGGTGTACCCGTTGCCAGGAATCCATATCATGTGCCTGAATGGGTCGACGGTGGTATTAGTGCAAGTGAAAGAGCTAGAACAGAACAAGCACCAGATCAGGAAATAGTACAAGCACAAGCAGCTGCACCAGAACCAGAGGTGATCAACTTGGATCCAGAACAAGCACTAGAGCAGGAAATAGTAATTGAGATCAAGAGGATTGCAGTCACCAGAAGCTTCAAATTCTAGATCACAAGGTGTCTGTTGCTGGAACTTTGGAGGTTCAAAGTGCATAGGAGTTGGTCTTGATCCTGACGATTAAGGTTTTTTCTTCTCTTATTTGTGGTAGGCGGATATGTTATTTTCTCTTTTTTTTTCTCGTTTTATTGTTGGTTGATACTAAGACATGGTGGTGTTATGTTTTGTTTTAGTTATGATGGGAATGGTAATTTGTGGTTTACATGTGTTTAATCTTTTGTTTCTGTTTTTTCTTTCTAAATTGCTATCTTTGCTGTTGTTTCTCTTTAACTCATTCATGCTGTGTAGATTTAGGTTAAGGGTATAATTCATTGTTGTATCGATTTAGATAGATAACCGTACCTTCTTAACATACATCAATGACATCCTTTGTTCTTCTTAGAAAACCAGGGGTGTGTCTGGATTCATGGGCAACAATGCACTAGATTTTCCATATCTTATGTGGCCTCTGTGTTAAAGTTGTTGTCATGTTTCATTGAATTATCAAATCACTAGAGTCTGCAAATCACCAAACAATAGGTTAGCTATATAAGAGTATCCATCTGATTGACTTCTTAGACAGGGCATAGATATTTTCATAATTATTTTGAGATTCCTTTCCATAATTTTTGAGTTGACACTCTTAATTTTTTTATTACAAGAGAGGTGGTCTCTGTCAATAGCAACTTTCCAAAAACTTTATGGTATAAGAAGTTTAACCTTTGCTATAACTTGCATTTCGTTCCCACTGACCAGTTGTATTCTTAGTATTCTTCTATAACAACATTTGTTCGAAAATGGTAAAGAGGGTATCAAGCAATCAGTTGTGTGAGGTTGGAAAGAAAAAGAAGAGAGTTGAAATAATGGAGAAGACTAAACTGGAGAAAGCCAAGTATGCTGTTACGAAACTGGAGAAAGCCAAGATGGATTCAATTAAACCAAGTAACCTACAAGAAGCCAAAGATATTGTTGGTAGACTGTCATTTGATGATCTACAGAAATTGATTAATTATGCGAATGGCATCCGCGAAGAGGACAAGCAGGTTTCTGATGCTGGGAAGAATTTACGTTGGTCGGAGATATGTGCAGAAGACGACACTGATATAGGTGCTGGAAAAAAATATGTTGATGATTTTACTGCAGATGAACTACAAGAGTTTGTTAACTTTGCAGTTCATCAGTTGGGTATTCTCGAGCTCTGGGAACAAATGGAACAATCATGAGGGATCGAGGGGGTACAACTACTACTAAAATCCAACAGTTGCGTTCTTCTATCTTCGCCAAATTCCACACTTTGTTGAGCTCTTTAATGGCAAATTAGTTTCCTGTTTTTTTGTTTTCGATGTTCTTCTGTATCATTGTGCACCTTCTGTTCTATGAATGTCTGTCGATCATGTTTGTAATGTTTGTCGACCTTTATTTGATATTGTGGAGTTCGGAATTTCGTTGCTTCGTTGTATGAATCGCTTTCTTCTCACATATAGGTGGTTTGAATCGGTCCTAAATTTTACAGACTGCAAAGATCAATTAGAAACTTGAAGTTGTGAGCAAATTCCAGTTAGTGGGAGATGGTAATAGTCTCTCAAATGCCTCAATCCCAAATTTCAGCTTGGTACACACCTTAAGGTTCATGGGAAGTTGTAGAGGCAATCAGAATCAGTGTCAAAATGTTGGTACACAATTGGTGTGCGGGGAATGAAATTTTCAAGGGCATTGATCTCAATACAATTTTGAATGACTGGATGCTGTAATAACACAGTTGTAATCTGGTTCTACTATAATTGACCAGAGGGTTACAAAAGAAAAAGCAGGAAACGCCTCTAAAGGACATGTCTAGCCCTCAAACAAGAATAAAGTCGAAATTTACTAAGCAAGAAGAGACTACCAGTTAATGAAATAAACACCTAGATCAAATAATCCTTAGTGCTGTGGTGGTGTAGTCCAATCCATGCCGAAGATATCTCTTCCCCACCAAAAATCCTTGATCCAAAAAGGTTCTTCCTGAATTTGAGTGGGTCGTGGCAGCTGCCGCATCATCTGTAACCATAGATTGTGGTTTGAGAAATAAAAGACGTAGTAATTCTTCCTGCTTCCCGGGGGATGATAAAATCGAACTTCAAAATTTTCCGCCGCAAAGTTGTACGTCTGGCACATGTGTTGTTTCATCAATGCAGGAGAAATGGTGAAGTCTTCGTCGGTGAATTTCCCGATTAACATTCTACTGAACCGTGCGTGCCATTCCTTTGTTGCATATTCGTGACAGTATGCCATTTCTTTTTTCTAGTTTAGATATCTGAAAATGCTCTCAATGGAGAAGAAGAAGAAGTGGTTGGAACTGTTTTGTAATGGGTGTTTGCTTTAATACTCGAAGGTGCTGGTTGGACACCAAGGTGCTGGTTGCTTTAAATACTAGTGTTAGTTATGGAGTTCAGTTATTATATCTGACATGAATCGTTTGACATGAAAAGTCTCTCTATATATCTGACAGGAGACAAGAGAAGACTACAAAACAATTGAGTGTATGCATGGAGAAGCGGTTACATCATAAGACTACAAAACAATTGAGTGTATGGAGAAACGAGTACTAATGATGAAAGGTTGGGTGATGTGATAACCCTTCCCAAATAAACAAACTTTTTGATATTAGAAGAAGGAAGAAAAAAATGAGAAACACGCACAATCACCGTTGAAATGGAATCATATTTGACTTCATTGATCTGGTGTATCTTTTACATTCCATAATTAGTGGTCAAACACCACCGCACCATCATAGTCAACGCAATTTGTGGAGAATAGATACGCATAAATCTAGCATGCTGCAATTTTCTCTACATGCACTTGAGGTGCGGTCTACTAATTAACTTTCTTAAAAAATGTGAAACTATTTTTTAAAGCCCAGACCTTTGGTATTATCCCCTAAAACCAAATCTTTGTAGCTTTATTTTTTAAACGCAGACCTTTGGTATTCCCCGAAACTGAAAATCTATCTATGAATCTTTCACCAAAAGCAGCTACGATCATCGCAAAGCAGGCAATCGACATCAGTATTTATATCATCATCCTGCCAATTGTCCTTCGGATTTGCGCTTAGTGATTTCTAAAAGAGAAATCTCGGTTTCAAGGTGAGAAAAACTGCCTCATCCATCTACTCTAACTGATATTATGCCACCATATTTGTTCATAAGGCCACAAATAGCTATTAGACATACATGCAATGCAAAAACAGTTGAAGGTTTTTGACGATTAAATTAGTTATGGTAGTATGGATTTGCTACTTTATTAGCCTTTTTTTTCCTTGGTATGGTAACTGGCGGAATATCTTTCGATTTTTGTTTGGTTTCATGCTTTTGATACTTCACTTTTGTTAAGAAGCTTCCAAAAATGGTTTCATGATTTTACCATCACAATTTCATGGATTTTTTTTTTACTAGTCTGAAGCTGCAAGAATCTTATGTTGCTCTTTTTAATTGGCTGCATGTGGCAAACGATTTTTATCGCAGCTGAAAGCATTGTACCAATTTGGTGCATGTCAGAAACGCCCACAGTTAGTTCTTAGAAATCCATTGTTCGAATTGAGACATTTGAACTTCAATTAATATTCCTGACTGAACACCACACAGTTTTGGTGCTATTGAATCTTGCAAACTCTGCTATGTATAATAGATACGGAGAGTTGGGAACTGTGGATTACATTTTCACATAGCGGTGGATGGCGTAACAGATACGAAAAGGATATTGTGCCTTTTAAATCAGTTGCATGTCGCATTCAATCAGATTTGAAAGCCTTGGACTAATCAGCATGCCGTAATTCTGATTCAGACATAGTTGCATGTCACTAATTCAGACACATACATAAATTTGAAATCCCCTGTACATTACACAGGATTCTGCAAATTAACCTCATAGTCTTGCATTTGTTGCCTGCAGTAGTTCACAATGGCGGCGACGCTAGTTTGTGACTGGCTATGGCATTTACCACTCTCGGACTGGAAAATTGTAAAGGAGTTTGGTCTTGAGAAGATAGTTCATTTGGCAAAAATAGAGATTCCAGAATCTATTCCTAATTACCTTGCAGGGTTCTGGAGGAAAGAAATACGGGTGCTCCGAATCAATGATTGTGATTTCTGTCCAGTCGTTGAAGAATTTTTGTCCTTCTTTGATCATAAACTGAAGAATAAAATAGTCCTACCGCCTATTGAACCCCTTATAGTTCCCAGAGACTTAGCCAAGTTCCTCTGTATATCTGAAGATGAAGCCATGGATCTGATAAAAGACTCGGAATTAAATGTGCGTTGGATTTGTGAGGACTTGCGTGATCACCCTAATCCCATCGTTAGGGGTAGAGCTTTTGTGCTGGCTTTTACCGGACAATTCCTCTTCAGCAATGGTAGTGGAATGTGTCCATTGGCAGTTGTGCCCATATTGATTCAAGCTCTCAATGGTCTGTCCATTGTACCACTTGTTCTAGGACAACTGCTTGTGTCCCTGGATAAATTTCAAAGCAGGGGTTATCTCAGTTGTCCAACGTTATTTGCGGTACGTTTTAGTTTTTTATTACCATTCTCAAATGTTGTCGTATTGTTTCCGCTACAATTTAAATATTTATCGCAGGTATGGGCACTGGAGCACATGAATTTTCTGGAATTCGACGAGCCCATGCAACCTGGTCCTCTTTCAAATTTTTATGAACGTTACATGCATAGCTACGGCGGGGATGCTGTTATATCTGTCAGAGACGTCAGGAGATGGGCAATTGGAAACATTCTGGCTGCCATAAATGCTGGGCATTGGAAGAGCGGATCAGTTCGTGCAAAGTTCATCGTTTGGAGAATTCCGCACTGGAATTTCGAGCCCCTGATCTGGTCTACTAAAGAAGAAACCTCCTATGTTGTGCTTCCATCTCTCAAGAAACTAACTTACTATGTCCCAGCCCTTGTCCTAAGACAGTTTGGTTTTCTCCAGACCCGACCCCCAAGAAGAGGGTTAAGGCCAATGTTGCTACGCTTGTCGCAGGAAGCACTGCATAGCGTTAAAGATGGCCTAAGCGCCAAAGGTGGTCGAGTTGCTTTCCCGGGTAACCTAACTCCAATCGGCCCTGCTAAGAATTACGACGGAGAATATAAACTATGGCGGGGCATGGAATTGCCTTATACATCCGACGATGAGTATGATACCGATCTATAGATTTCCCCTTCGTTTTTTTTCTTGGGGTGCGCACACACTGTCATCATATGTGGGAAACTTTTTGAGTTTAAACTTTTTGGGTATATATGTATTCGGCGTAAGTGAATGGTGCAAGTATTTTGGGTATACTCTTTTATGGTTTTCAGTCTCTTCTTTTATATATGTAGTCTCTTCTCATTTTGTAAAGAAGAAACTCTAAACTTTAATATACGGAGTATGTAGCTTCAGCAGGATTTAGCCCTGCTATTATATCACTTTGTTAGTATCAATTTAAAATAGTTGAGCTTTAATGCAAATTATCCATTGCTGTTAGGGTTGAATAGAGGGATTGGGATAGTTAAGAATATCATCGAAAAGTCTCCTCGATGGTAAGGATAACCCTGGGCTTAAATCTTGATTTGATTCTTCTGGTCAATGTGTAAGTTAATATGTACATAAGTTATCCAAACTGATTGGCTTAGGAATAAAAAAGTATAGTTAAGCTCAACTGCAAAATACGTTTGAATACTGAACTTATATAGACATCCAATATACACGTCTGTTCAAGACTCCTCATTTTCTACCAAAATGTAACGGAATTTCAAGAGATGCGTTTTTCCATCACAACATAGTTATATAGGGGCACTTAGAATGTCTTGAACTTTATATAGACATTCAATGGACGCAACCAATATACACGTCTATTAAGTGAAATGCATGTACCCCTTCGGAAAAGAATACAACATTGCAGAAGATGAGAGTTCCATGACAAACGCGCTCATATTGGTCTGATGACTCTGGTTAATGTGTAGGTTAAGCCCAATTGCAAAATACGTCTGTAACAGATCCTAGGCCTGATCAGATTTATCTTGGGCTGTAACCTAAATTAAGCCCATCGTTGCTGTGTAAGTTCTAAACGATCTTATGGACTAGAGGGCTTACCCGGATGCTCGAGCCTGGTTCATGCACCTAAATATTAGCTCGCGGACATGGGCCCCTGACCCGGTTCAGAGGTCCGTCCATTTTGTTTGTCACGTACCCTTAGATATAGATAGATCGCGTGGCAATATAACCATATTTAGGCAGCTCAACTCTTATTGTCCTCGAGTGGCTATAGATGCTGGCTATGGACACCAACAAGTATGTAGAATTGGTGAGTGTCGAACTGAAACCTCCACATTGGACACGCAGAGTAAAAATTGATTTCTTCAAGTGTCTACTAACCCATATTTTGTCACTTTTCATCATTTTTGTCCCGGAGTAGCTACAGATGCCGGCTGTGGACACCCAACAATAATCTCGAATTGGAGAGTGTCGAATGAAAACCGACACGCTGAGCAAACAATTATTTCTTCAAGTGGCAATCTACCCATATTTTGGCACCTTACATCTTATTGTCCTGGTATGGCTATTGAGCTGTCTATGGACACTCAAGGAAATCTCTAGTTGGTAAGTGTCAATTGAAAACTCCCACAGTGGACACGCATATAAATTATCGAACATCTTGACGTTGCTATCTACTGGTAGATAGACACTGACAATGACAAACACAAGCTCAACGTGCCTTTATGATTCCCGAAGGCTACTGAATCAACAGCGTAGTTATATCTGAGCAAATGGACACTTGAAGAATTTATGGAATTGCTTTCACGTTGCTATTCAACAGTCATTCGACACTGCTTTGACAAACACATAGGAGAGTGACAATGTGGTCAGTAGTTGCGACGGTTGATAGCTCAATCCTTGCCAAGGATCCTGTAAGCAATCAAAACCATCGTTTAAAGGGGGAATACAGACACTACATTCACCCATACGTGTTTATTGGATGTCATATCGCCACTTGATTCAAAAACCGTCACATGGCTCCATGAAAAAACCGTCTTAAATGCTCATTTGTGTACTAGTGTGAATAATTATCTTTTATGTCTTTCGTGTATGTTTATGTTCTTGGTACATATTGTATTTTTTAGAGGTTCGATATTGAATGTTGCCCTTTGGGGATCCGCCGTCAATCAAGTGTGCATTGGTCCTGACGATTCTGGACTTTATTTGCGACCGATTTTGCTGGCGGTGAGTTCCACTGCTGTAAAGAACTACCAAGGTACTTTTACTGCATAAACTATCATGTATTTAACAACCAAACGGTAATGTTTACACATCTATAAGGTAGATTGAGAGTTGATGTTTTTCTAAAATACAGGAGCTATAACATTGTCATCAACAAATGCAACCAAAGTCCATCATAATTTTGACGTACCATATGTCGTGAAGATGCAGCAAAGGTTGGTACTAATATTTTTACTGTATGAGCACGTGTTTTTCGAATGGACATATAACATGATTTATGTCTAATGAGTAGGTGTTCACTATTGTACAGTTATCTATATCTACACATGAATCTGCATGTTGTATGGGTATCTATATCTATAGTAGTTTGTCTGACTCACTAGGTTTGTAATATTTTTGGTGAAAATGTTTCATGTAGGTGTTCATATTTCAATCCACCGCGCCATGTAATGGTTCCAGTCAAAGGAGTAAGATATCAAACTAGCACCCCGGAACATGTTTCGCGTAGTACCCATCCTCCATCCACTGCTTCTGGATGGAGAATGGGTGGACCAGCTAGCTTTCGGTCATACAATTTTTCAATGTTCCGTCGGGATATGATTAGAAATCTAAACGCTGGATTTTTTAGAGCAGCAGGGCGAGAGATACTGAGAGCCATCATGTACATGTAGGTAGTTGTTTTATGGTTAGTGCCAGGATAGTGTTCCAGAGATTCACGTTGTTATCTGACATGGTTACTTGGTTGTAGCCTATTTAGTCTTACGTATTGGATTCATATTATGTGCTACTAATGCTGTTTTATGGTGTTGAGTTTCGTATAGTAAAAAATTGCTCTTATCACTTATTATGTACATGAGTAAAAACCTCCTGTATTCTAAAAAACCAAAACTTTGAAGAGAGATTGAGGACGACCTCTACCGTATGCTCATATTTAGTAGTGCTCGGTTGAAATGGTATAATTTCAAAAAAAAGATATGCCAAGTTTGATTACTTACACCCAAAGTCTGTATACATGGGTCAACAAAAAATGGCAAAAGTAACATTCATACACCATTGCGAACGTAATCAAGTGATAAAGCATATGACAACACCAGGAGAGTATTAAGTTTTAACGATTACATGTACTTTTCGAGTCGACTCTCCTTCTCTTTGGAGCAGGGATAGGAATTTCAGCATCGTCATTGGGTTCTCTCTTACGCTTTCTACCGACTTCTCCGGTAGGATGCTGATGTTGAATTGCGCTACTTGATGTAGTGCTGCAAGCAGTACTACTGCCGACTTCGTCTTTGTTCTCAATAACTTGGTTCTCATTTTCTATATTAGCGTCGTATTGGTTGTCTTCTCCATCACTCTCTTCACAGCTTTCACCACTTTGATCACTGTTGAAATATTCTTCAATTGTTGTTCTCTCGGAAGATTGGCCTGAGTCATCTACGCTGGATAAGCTGTCGTAATCACTAGACTCCTTTTTCGAGTGGACGTCCAAACTGCTATCACTGTAAGATTCATAATCAGATGGTGGTGTGTCTTCTCTGGATGAACTGTGTTTGTCAGTTGATGTTTTTGTTTCCTCAACGGATCCAACGTGTCTTCCACCCATTGAAAAGTCGAAGCTGCCACAAAGGGGGTAAATCAAACATCTAATTAGTAACGGATTCTCTGAAATAGAATAAATGCGTAAGAATGACATCCAGCAATAGAAACATATATTTAGACAATCAGCAGCTGAATTTGAGAGACAGTAAATGCAATCAGACTAATTTATATTTTGTGCTGGACGATAATGATGAAATACAATCAACCTTATTGCAGTCTTAAGGTGTATGTGTAACCACTAACGAATTGAATACCTATATGATGCTTTTTTTGGTAAGAAAGGATGAAGATTCACTTTCTTATTCTCATATATATATATATATATATATATGTAATGTGTTTTAGAGGAATGAACAACACGTGTAAATTAATGCTACATGCAACTGAGGACTTGATGCCACGCAGTCTGTGCAAAGATTTCGGAGGATTTCTACACACAGAAATCTGCGGAATCTCCTAAGTTTCTGTTTCTCAGAATTTTATGTTTGTGGTGCACGTGTTTATGATTGGTAATTAAATGCATGAATGACACGGCTTCGGAGTTGTGTTGTACGTAAAAGTATATAAGGTAGATTGGTATATTTGATATTGGAGTATTTGTAGACTCCATGTTACATGGTGTCACACCCCCAAGGCTAACACATAGGGACCATTATTTCCCGAAATATATCTTGACACTCAAGCTAATTATGGAATGATGGGTCAATTTAGTTTTATGTACAAGACCCCGTCTGAGGTTGCTGGAGACCACTGATAACCTAATATAATAAATCTTCAAAACTTTGTTTCTGCCAAGGTATTTTCTGCCTCTTCTTTGTTTGGTTCTACCAAGGTATTTCCTGCCTCTTATTTGATTGCATGAGTTCGTTGTTGTATAGATCTGTGATGTAATTGAGAGTACACAGGATTCATCTTACATAGGCATTAAATCTGGATTGATCATAATACCAATGGTGTAGGTTATAGAACATTCTTATTTTATGCTTATACTAATCCGACTTCAACCTAACTCCCATGTTTGTCTACAGACATCTGATGGCGATCCAACGACTCTGTCACATTTGCGGGGGTGAGTGTGTGTGTCTATTTCGTATCGGACAGGCGAAGCAAACGGGTGATTCAGGAACCAAAGTGGACATAGAAAAGCAACGGGTTATTCAGGATCTATGTGAACAGATCAAGGATACCTATCCTTTGCTGCACTTGCTTGACAAAATCCTCAAGAGAAGGAGCTACAAAAGAATGCTGCGGCACAAAATAGAGTACAATGAATTCATGCAGTCAGTGGATAAAAAACTAACACCAAACGAGAGAGCTGAAGTATTCCGGAAGATTGTGGAAAGAAAGGGAAAGGATGAAAGGAGGAGGAAGGCAATGAAATTCCGTTCTTTAGAGCAAGAGAGTAATAGATTTAGTTTCCCATAGAAAGGAATATCTCCACTGTCGATTCCGTGGTGTGTTTTTTGTTTTGGTTTATTTACTTCGTGTTTTGTCAGCTTCTTCATGAGACATTTATTGTTATCAGGAACAGTTTATCCGGATGTAGAAGATGAAATCATGAAAAATTCTCATGTATATACATATCTCTGCTTAGACAATTTATCTCTGCTAGAAAGTAATGTTCATGTCTTAAGCAAGAGCAGTTCTTTTACACGAAAGAACAACAGAACTTAATTCTCTGAATCTTCCTTATTTGTATACGCAATTTATGTGTATTTTCAAGTAATTGTCCTACACTAATTTAAATTGCATTTGAATATCCATTCATGTTTCAGTAGTCTTGATATTAAATGTTTTCTACCACAAGCGATACTAAAATGCCTCTTGAAATCATGTCTCGAGCATCTAGGTGCCATACTCAAATTTCAAGTAAAAAAAGGTGGTCATACAAGGCTATAGTTATGTTTCCTAACTTTAGTAGCATGAAAGAAACCATATTCACTAAAAATTTGTCAATATATCATTCACCCATGTCCTCATCGTCAGTGTCATCTTCCGAATCTTCCTCAGACTCTTCTCCGCTTTCGGCACCATCAGAGTCCTCTAGAAAAGATTGCTTTGATTTCCTCCACGTTGTATAATCATTGGTCCATCTCCTTTGATTGCCAACTAGCTGGAGATACTGTGGAAATGGTGGATGTCCTGGCTGGGAGAATAACGCCTTTAACCTCTCCCTGTCTTTCATAACTATCTTGCAGTAGCGACAGAGAGTACACACTGGAAATGGTTCCTCAATAACGGGGTAATCCTGCTTGAAACCGTACTGCCTTGCAATAACTGGGGGCATGTAAAACGTGGTACCCTTCAGAGTCGGCAATAGAATTCGGCATCTGCTGCCATAATTTGCCCAGAAACGTGGTTGAACATCCCAGTGAATGATTTGCAAACAGATGTTTTCTGTAGTAGCTACATGGAACATGTGGTAATCCATATCGTTGCAGCTAGCGGGTTTGTAGCGGTGGATGAAATCATCAATTTTATTGTCCATGGGGTATGGACAAGGAGGAAGAAATTTTAGGTGCTCGAATGCCCAGATCTGTAGATAAAATTGATAAGTGTTGGTTTATATGCAGTGACATTGTACCTAAATACAAACAACGTGAATGTGAAACTTGAAAGAGTAACTAACATCAAAGAGTTGTGGGCACGAGAGTATTGCACCATCGCTCCAAAAATTATCTAGAGAATCCAGCAATTGACCAAGTACCAGAGGAACGATTGATGCTCCAGCAAGGCATTCTTCCAGTATATGAATAACTTTCCTTGAGAATATCCCATCCCTGCCGTGGAGAAGGTGGCATCCGGTAAAGGCAAGTATGAATGCTTTACTCCTGACATGAGAATTCCAGTGTTGTCGGAGATGGTCGTATATATGTGTCACACTTAGTTCGTCGCCGTCAACAATTCGATCCGACTCCGTTTCATCGATGCCAAGAAATGCACTTACACGGGCGAGACTGACCTAGGTGGCTGGAGCAATTGCCGATACAACTGTGTTGTCTTTTGTGCCGAACAGAGAAAGGAATTCCTCAATGGTTGGACATAGGTGTATGTTCTTGATGCAGATAACACGGCCGGTTTTCTCCACATGACGGCAATAGTATTGCAGACATCGTCAGGGATATCAACCATGCAAAGCCTAACTATTCGCTGAAGGCCACACTGCATTATCACATCCCAGTCTTCACTGACAAGAGAAGAATACCACTGCTTGAGTTGTTGCCTCATTCTGCGCTGACTGTAATCACAGGAGCATATGTTATCTTAGACTGTTGTTAATTGCATATTAGCCAGTTTTTTTGCAACGACGAGCTATGAAGCACGGATACCGATACGGGGATACTGATACGGGGATACCGATACGGGGATACGTCGATTTTAAAAAAATTAGGATACCAGATACGGTGGGATACGTGTATTAATTAGAATTATTTAATTATGATAGTATTCATTTTAATTTAAAAAAAAACACATGAAATAAATATTATAAAATAAAAAGTCTCATAAATATTGTTTGGAATATTAAAAAAAATAAATTAAAACTACCAAATAATTTTCATCAAAGAGAATCGTTGTCAAGTGAAAGATTAGCAACTTCAAGTTCTCCCATACCATTAAGTGGACCAAATGCATCTCCACCAACATCCCACATTCTCTTTTCGATATTTAGAACTTTTCTTTATTTGACGACTCTTATAAAGCAAATCATTAGGATAAATGTCCACAATTTCATATAATTAATATATTATACTCTGTATTATAGTTATATTATGTAATGAAGATAAATACAAATTTCTAAAAATATTTATATTTTGTATATTAGTATACGTAAAAATATATGTCATACTATAGGAAGTATCGCCTTTTAAAGTATCCGAGGGGTATCTCAAAGTATCCCCTACCCTTTTCGTAATTACAAAAATTGGATACTTTAAATGGAGTATCCAATACGTATCCCCGAGTATCCCCAAGTATCGAAACTCGATACGTCACCGATACCGATACAACGCCAATTTTGAAGTATCCGTGCTTCATAGACGACGAGTATATGGCGTGTGTTTTATGCACATGAACTGATTTGTAGAACACCCCAGATAAGTATTGCTCTGGAAATAACTTTGACATCTCCTAACTAGATTGGGGTAGAGGACCTATGTGCACTAGAATTATGGATTTAGACATTGTCAAGCAGATGGGTGTTAAGCACCAAGATTATGCATATAACATATGGTTGAAATACTTCTGATGTATATTATTATTAATATATACCAACAAACAGGAAATGATGCCATTCGTGTTAATATGTATAGACAATTGAAAATCTCTACATCCATGATTGCTAGCGAACGATGCAAAGATTGTGTAAAAGTAATTATGCTGCGGTATAAAAAAAAGGACTAGCTTCGATGAAGATACCTGTATGATTTGAAATGGTAGTGTCAAAATTTGTTTCGATGAAATGAGAAATGTTCGCTCTGCGGTAATTCAATATGGGGCAAGGTATTTGATTGTAATGAGTGAAATCTGTCTTTGAATTCAACAGGTTCTGTACAGAGAAGTGGAACAGTTATCACATGCGGTAATTGGAATCGGACGTGGAGGGAAAAAAAACGTCTGGCAGTTACCACATTGTTTTAATACACACCACGTACCCGAAAACCACCAGAATTGCCAATCTATAAAGACATAACGTTTCTGATTATTCCATGTGGACCACTAAATTTCATGCTGTCACTTTTCATAGATATGCAGCGCATGTCGAAGAAGTTTGTTTTGTCCAAGATAACGTTTGCCTTATAGTGTCACTTTCCGTGGATATGCAATGCATGTGAACAAGATTTTTACTAGGTTTCATTACCCAAAGTTACAGATTTAGCGTAATCCATTACCACGAATTTATCTTGATTCCTATGACTATACTCATTGGAGATAAACAAGGCAATAATCCATTATTTTTAGGCATGAACATCCTTGATTCCTATGACAAAAATACTCTTTGGAGATAAACAAGGCAATAATCCAGATTTTTTAGGCATGAATATAGAGATAGACAGGAATCCAGAATTTTCAGGAAATTCAAACAATTAATAGCCAATTAATCAGTGTTTACAAATATAGATAGATTTTTAGCTTTAGGCTGAAGAAAGCTAGAATACTTAACATACACCCATCCTTCAGAATCTAGCTAAATATAGGTATACAAGATCATTATAAGAACAAAAACTTTGTAGTTTATACCAATATTAAACAAACCATCGACCTAGAAAAGGGTTTACTGTCAAATCTGTTATACTTCACGGAGAGGTATATACCTCAATTTAATGGCATTAGTGAGTCGTGGAGAGGGTGTAGCTTCTGTTGAACAAACAGTACGCAGGATTGATCAGAGCACTCCTGCATTTTATCGTACGGATGGACATAGTTATGGTGTAACTAACCGATCGGAATCTCAGGATGTCGATGGGAAACGAGGTAATTAGGCGTATCTGTTATATGCATTGTTGTCGTTTTGTTAGATCTGCTAAAAAAAACATTGTTTTAATACCCGAATATTATGTTTTATTTAGTAGGTCTAGAAACAGAAAAGAACATGCCAACCATGTTCAGAATTCTGAGAACTTGGGAGACTTCTAGGACAAGGCTTACAGGTCTGCACAATTTCCATATGATTCTTTTGGATGAAAGTGTAAGTTTACTATAGCTAACTGTATCAAAGATATTAGCTTTGTGTTTCTGCTTTATGTGGCCAATTTGGATAATTAACTACAAACTTACAAAGTATTTAACTTATGCTGGCAGGGAGAGCAGGTGTATGCTGTTATACCCAAAGAGTTAAATCATAAGCATATTCTCAAACTGCGTGAGCGTGTTGTAGTGGTTATAAGCAACTACTTCTACAGTGATGTGCAGGACAGCTGGAAGCCTATACCACAGGACCACAGGTTAGAGTTTAGACAGGATACTGAAATTGATGAATACAATGGAGATGATACGGGAATTCCCTTTCACAAATTTAATCTAATTGATTTAGCTAATATCGGGGAGAATCATCGGAAGTACGAACACTACATTGGTAAAGTACCCTGATATCTTTTTTAAAACTTCAGTTTCAATATTAAACCAACAATCTATTTTGTTCGTTATCTAACCCCCCTATCGGGTATTGGTTAACAGATGCTATGGGTGTGTTGGTTGGGATATCTGGCCTAAAAAGAAATGCTACTGGCTTTGGTCCCATGGATGTAAAGAGAGAGATCCTCATATCTGGGGAGTTTGGGTGGTTGACTAGGGTTACTCTCTGGGGCAGAAATGCTCGAAAACTGATGAGGCGTTGCCTCAATAGTAAAAGGGGAAATATTGTACTAATAGTCACTTCTGTTTTTTTGGAAATATATTATGGTAAGTTTTATAACAGTGTTGTTCTCGGTATTAAGAGCGAGCGGTTAGGTATCCTTAAAAGCAGTAAAACTGACTTATAGTTACCATTTCAGGTGCGTTCTGCCTTTCGTCAACAGAGGCAACCAAAGTGCACATGGATTTGGACGTACCTGAAGTTCAGGCTCTGAAAGAGAGGTGAATTCTGTTTGATTTAATACGATTACTTGCATCAGTAATTGGGAAAAAAGTAGACTATTGTTGTAACATTTTCATATAAAGGCTGTGGACCTATATCTTTGCGGGATTATATATAAGGTTTCAATTGGAGTTATCGTTTTCCAGTAATTTTTTTAGCAGTGTATAATTTCATGATTGCTATTTGTATCTACAACCAGTTTGTGCAATATAACTACAAATCTTTTGATACCAATAAAACATGTGCGGACATGGGCATGTTCTTAGACATATGTATTTAATTTGGGAGCAAACAAAATACTCAGTTATTACTCAATAGATCTAACAGATATACATGTATATGCCTTTTGGCTTGGGACAATATTTCTAACTGGGTTGATGGGAATGTAGGTATACGGAGAATATTATGCTTATAGACATTAGATGCACTAAGGTCTTCCAACTGCCAATAGAGAAGTTTCTGTTTTTCAACAGAATGAGTTTCAAAGAGGCATACACTTTAGCAGAATTTCCAGAAAACGTAGTATGTTGCATTCCCTTTTCTTTTGTTGGCTTTTTCCACAATTCTGCATATCCTGATAGACTATAGACCTGAAAAGGGGAGTTTTGAATTGTCTGTTAATCAGGGTATGACCATCACATGCAAGGGCACGGTAAAGAGGGTTAAAAAGGGAATTAGATGGTATTACCTGATATGTGCGAACTGCCATCCTCCGAATGGTGATATCAAAGAATGGTTTTATTCCAGGTGTACATGCAACAATCCATCTATTAAACCAAGGTTAGAAACGTCGTCGCATCTAGACAATAATGCAGATACTGAAGATATGGCATACACAGACTTGAAATTAACCTAATGCTCATATACTCAAAGATTTTGCCTGTTTGTTTCTGTACTAATGCAGGTTAAAACTAGAACTGGAAGTTTTCGATGATGAAGGCTATGGAACTACAGCAATGACTGTTGTTGGAGAGATAGCAGTGGCTCTTTTTGGTAGCAACGGGCATATTCCTGAACTTTCGGAATGCATGAATTTGGAATTGTTGGATAAAGAGGTATAGTCGCATGCATTCTTGGTAGTTAGAATTCTTACATAATCTACAGAAAATAATCTGATAGTGACTTTTGGCTATCAGGAGATTCTATCAGACGATGTTCCTGCTCTAAGCTATTTAAACAATCGCCAATATGTATTCGAACTAAAAATTGTGCAGCGGGAGGCTCCTGATGCTATTTTCGTGAAGGGAGTCTATCCAATAAACCATGATCTGGAACACATATATGTGATGGAAAAGCAGATTAACAGTTTTAGAACCATAGAAGTCATCCAACAATAACCCTCACTTGGTTCTATGGTAACGCAAAAATATAGTACTGCGTGAAAGTTCACAAGCATGATTATGAGATATCTTTTTTTTTTTTGAAATAAATCATGAGAGATCTTTGTAAGCTGTAAACCTTAACTTGGTATATGTATCTTTTATTTGGTATGCAGTGCTGTAAAAAAGTCGATTACTTTGTCTATGATATTTTTTTTCTAATTGCTAATTGCTGGACCAGTTAAGAACTGATTGCAATATAGCATTTAAAATGTAGAATGTGTAGACCTTTTTGGGAAGCTGTGAAATTGATGTTTAAGGGTCTTGGAAGTCAACAAGTACGTTTTTGGTAAGGGCGGGTACCAATCATGATAGGGCGGGTACCAAAACAGATGAGACAAAATAGCGATGCTTCAATCTCGGCCGTTGGATCATGCATTTTGGTCCCCCCTCCAAATCTTGGTACCCGCCTATATAAGTCGTCAACAAGTATACTATGTTTATCAAAATGTATGGATATATGCATGTCTTTTCTTTTGGCCATTGTGCGATGTAAGCATTGGTGCAACTTCTCTATATAATATCAACTTACCTTTTTTGAGTTATTGAACGGTCAACACAGACTGTTGAAGGAAAAGGATGTGCATTCAAAAGAACAATTGAAACCAGAAGTACACTATGGTTATCAAAATGTATGGATATATGCATGTCTTTTCTCTCTTGGCCATTGTATGATGTAAGCATTGGTACAACTTCTCTATATAGTATCAACTTATCTCCTTTGAGTCTTTGAACAGTCAACACGGACTGCTGTAGGAAAACGGTATGCATTCAAAAAAACAGTTCAAACCGGAAAACATACTCTAGCAAATTGAGAGTTTATCAGTACACCGTGTCCAGAGGAAAGAACAGTACCCAGACAGTCTAGAAAAAAAATGTATTAACGGGAATTGGTGCACGCACACTAGTACACAAATGAGCATTTAAGACGGTTTTTTCATGGAGCCATGTGACGGTTTTTAGTGGCGATATTACATCCAATAAACACGTCTGGATGAATGTAGTGTCTGTATTCCCCCTTTATACGACAGTTTTGATTGCTTACAGGATCCTTGGCAAGGATTGAGCTATCAATCGTCGCAACTACTGACCACATTGTCACTCTCCTTTGTGTTTGTCATAGCCAGTGTCGAATGATTGTTGAATAGCAACGTGAAAGCAATTCGATAAATTCTTCAAGTGTCCATTTGCTCAGATATAACTACGATGTTGATTCAGTAGCCTTCGGGAATCATAAAGGCACGTTGAGCTTGTGTTTGTTATTGTCAGTGTCGATCTACCAGTAGATAGCAACGTCAAGATGTTCGATAATTTATATGCGTGTCCACTGTTGGAGTTTTCATTTGACACTTACCAACTAGAGATTTCCTTGAGTGTCCATAGACAGCGCAATAGCCATACCAGGACAATAAGATGTAAGGTGCCAAAATATGGGTAGATTGCCACTTGAAGAAATAATTGTTTGCTCAGTGTGTCGGTTTGATTCGACACTCTCCAATTCGAGATTATTGTTGGGTGTCCACAGCCGGCATCTGTAGCTACCCCGGGACAAAAATGATGAAAAGTGCCAAAATATGGGTTAGTAGACGCTTGAAGAAATCTATTTTTACTCTGCGTGTCCAATGTGGAGGTTTCAGTTCGACACTCACCAATTCTACATACTTGTTGGTGTCCATAGCCAGCATCTATAGCCACTCGAGGACAATAAGAGTTGAGCTGCCTAAGTATGGTTATATTGCCACGCGATCTATCTTATCTAAGGGTACGTGACAAGCAAAATGGACGGACCTCTGAACCGGGTCAGGGACCCATGTCCGTGAGCTAATATTTAGGTGCATGAACCAGGCTCGAGCATCCGGGTAAGCCCTCTAGTCCATAAGATCGTTTAGAACTTACACAACAACGATGGGCTTAATTTAGGTTACAGCCCAAGATAAATCTGATCAGGCCTAGGATCTGTCACAGACGTATTTTGCAGTTGGGCTTAACCTACACATTAACCAGAGTCATCAGACCAATATGAGCGCGTTTGTCATGGACTCTCATCTTCTGCAATGTTGTATTCTTTTCCGAAGGGGTACATGCATTTCACTTAACAGACGTGTATATTGGTTGCGTCCATTGAATGTCTATATAAAGTTCAAGACATTCTAAGTGCCCCTATATAACTATGTTGTGATGGAAAAACGCATCTCTTGAAATTCCGTTACATTTTGGTAGAAAATGAGGAGTCTTTTCCCGAAAGGGTACAAGCATCTGCAGTTATGCACCAATGCATTTGTCGACTGAACAGACGTGTATATTGGATGTCTATATAAGTTCAGTATTCTACACAATAATCCTAAATATCCTTATCCCATCATTCAACACTAACAGCAATGGATAAATTACCAGAGGAATTAACTACAAAGATTTTAGTCCGTCTTCCTACAACAGAGAGTGTTTCTCACAGCAAATTGGTATGCAAACAATGGAAGACCATCCTTAACGGAAAAAAAACTGGTCTACTTATCTCGGCTTCATCAGAGTACTATGGAGGAGATGATGTTACACACCTCTTCTACATACAACGAGTACGAGAAGAAGACTACTCAACAATGGCGAACAATTTCAAAAATCACCCGGCCAGTGGAAGTAGCAAGTTTGCTTTAAACCCAATAGTTGGATCTTGCAACGGTCTTGTGTGTCTATATGATTTTCACGACCGCGCACAAGATCCTATATTACTTATGAATCCAGCAACAGGTGAGTCCCTCGTTCTTCCAGAAAGAGACTCGCGGCCACGTAGAGTACCACGGATTTATGGCAGAGATGTAATAGGAGGTTTCGGCTATTGTGAAGTTACCGGTCAGTATAAGGTAATTAGAATTGATGCTGAAGGCTCAGTGTAAATATTCACTCTAGGCGACAAGAGGGGATGGAGGGTCATCACAATAATACCGTATGTATTCATGGAATCTGGTTTATATGCAAATGGGTGTATTTTTTGGTTCGATCATTCTGACCACACTTATGGATCTGGAAACAGATTAATATCCTTCGATTTGCATACTGAGGAATTTCAGTTACATACGGAACCCTCATACAATCAGGTCCCTGAAGATTTTTATATGGATGATCGCCCAGAAGTTGGAATGATGCTGTTTGGAAGTACTCTCTGCATTTACTGCAAACATAATGACTTTTCCAATGAAATGCTCAGGATTGATTTTTGGATCAAGAAACGTCCCGAGGTCACTTGGGAACGCGAGGCGAGCATTTTGTTAAAAAAGCCAGACATCATATGGCCAGTGTTTAGGCCGTTGGCCTTCGGAAGTCACGAGAACAACTTATTCAAGAACATCTTGTTATGGGACTGCCATCAATTATCTTGTTACAATACTGAAACTGGAACCTTGAAGGAAGTCTGGCGGGGGCCTTGCCCTTGGCAAACACGCATAGGAATTGTTCCTCACATGATGAGCAATGTCTCATTGAAAGATTTTGGAGGACAATCTGGGGGGCTCATTAATAAAGTACGTTTTTTGAAGGATTAATGCTACTCTTAAGGGAAATTATTACTTCAATATTATTTATGTTCTTATGTATTTCAGTTTGTATTTCTTTCTTTCCAACTGGTCATGGACGTTATTCTAATTATTTTTTTTGATTGTTTATCGGATGTTGCTATTTTCGATTACTATTATAGAATAACATAAAGTTTGATTAACAATTGGTCAGATATCTTTTTTTGATAAAAGAATTGATCATATATCCTTCGTATTTAACTTATTGATCAAAACTGAAATAAATAACCATAACCATTAACTACAGACCTGTATCTTCCACATTGCCAGCAACAGCAAATTTGAACGTCATCTGGATAGGGGTGTCTAAGCATCCTCAAGTATTTGGTACATTTCTAAACATTCAGTAGCATCCGCTGAAATTCCCATTGGACATTCAGCACTTGTGCATTGTGCATATCATTGTGGTGGGGCAAGGGAATTTCTCCGTGCTCAGTTCATACGGTATACTTTGGATCCATTCCCGTCATGTATAAATGAATTATAGCCTTGCCTAATAGGAAATTATTTATTAAGAATGCAATGGAATAAATTAGTTCAAGTTATTCAAAACAGAAGCTGAAATAAAACCTAGCATAGTAGATTGCCATAACCTAGTAACACTAAAGTTCGAAATGAAACCTAGCATAGTAAATTGCCTGCTTATTACCAACTACTAAAACAACTCGGATCCTTAATGATGTTTTGATTATCCCTCGACAGTAAGATTGCATCCTTAATGATGGTCTGAATCTCCCTCGACAATAAGCTTGCTAAAATTGACATTTGAAAACGCCGACTCCCGTAACGGTAATGCGTTGTCTTCAAAGGATCAAATCTATCCACTCCCTCCTTTAAAAACTCGTAACAATTCTCGTGCAAGAACTCTTCTCCTTCCAGATTTTTGTATTGCAAACGAGTATAAGTTTGCTGAAATCAAATGATTTATAGTTTAAATAGCATACATATATGCATATATATTTGAAAAAAGAAAAGAAAAAGAGGATAAAACATAATGAAAACTCACAAGTTGTTTCTGTGTAAGTCCGGGTTTTGTTTGGCTAAACACCAACAAATAGCCCATAAACTTTCGCACTATACCTTCTATTACTTCGAATCTAATTTTGATGTCACTGATGCTTCTAGCGTTTTTATTTTTATTGAACGACACAAACTTGTGAAACGTGCCACTCCAAATCTTAGCCGTTTCATCGTCATTATCATCTAGAAAATCTTGAATTCCTTTTTGGAAAAAAGCAAGAGCTAGATTCCGCTCTTCTTCATCAATCTTCATTTTGAATTTCAGCATGAAGGAAATCTTGTCCAGGCGTAAATGATCAATTTCATGCTCGTATCTTTCCATTATATACGCTTTAACAATATCTTCATCCTCAACCACATCGTAAGATGCCATTTTTCTGTTGCACCAATAAAATACACGTTGATGATATGGCTATAGTTTGTATATCTAAAAGAACAGACTAACACAGATTTATAAATAGCAATAACTTAAACTTTCAAACATACACAATTTACCTTGACCATATATATAAGATCAAATAATACGTCTGCATGTACGGGATGATCAAACACCATATGGAGTTTTATTACGGCCCTTTTCTTAATAATGGTGAGAAATGTAAGTAACTGAGTTTCTAGTTCAGCTATCTAGAAGGGAGAAAAAAAAAGGTGTCATCTGAGAATTAAGTTTGTGCAAATTCAATTTGCAGTTGACACCCTAATTTCTTTTCTCCCTTCACTATCGAATTGGATACATTACCTCTCCCTTCAATAATGTACAAGAGTTTGTCCATTCTTGAGATAATTACTGTACTAAGTTGTGTTTCCTAGTAGGTACATCTATGTTTGAAATTGATTCTTTGTTCATAGCATTCCCACTCTTCCATACACCCATGTTTAATTTCAAAATCTCTATTCAGTCCATACAAAATTAGAATAAAATACCAAACCAATATATTTCTTTAATTCACTAATGTTGTTACCCTACAAGCAAATGAATATTGTTACACATATCACAAACGTGACATAATTAGTCAACTAACACTACGCCACAGGGCCTGATTTGTAACGTTTTATTTTTTACATCTGCAACGTTAATAGCCGTTGCACACGTGGCAACGTCAAATAACGTTGCGCAATTTTTTTTAACGTTGCTCCAATTAGGAATTATCAAAATTAATTAAGCAACGTTTTTAACGTTGCCAATAACGTTGCACATGAAGGGCTAAATACGTCTTTTTACCGGAAATTAGACTTTCCGGATTTATATTTCATTTTCTTTATCTCTTCCTTCAGAAAAAATAACACACTCTCTCTCTCTCGCCCTTTCTTCTCTTGTTCTATTTCTCTCTGCAACACTCGACCACCACAAATCTTCTTCACGCCAACAACATTCTTCTCTTCTTCAATCTTCCTTTCCTCTCCTACTGAAAACCCTGAATTCATTTCTTCCTCTCTTTTATTACCAAATATCTTTCTTTTTCTCTTAGCTCTCTCCCATTTCCCTCGACCTATCTCGACCAGAAAACTAGGGTTCTTTCTTCCTCAAATGAAAACCAGAAAACTCACCGATTGATTCACAGAAATCTGTTCCAGAGATTTAATCTAGAGAGTTCAGCTGAAACCCTAGTTCATACCTAGTCTGTATTTACCTAAATCAGTGAGAAAAACCCTAGTTCTACCTATCAGAAATTGACCTTGAAATCTCACCTTCAAAACCTAAAATCAACCTCTAATTACTTTCACTTCTCCTCTAGATAAAACCCCATAGATCATAAAGTCGATCTAACATGTTTTTATCCCTAATTTTCAGAAGGTATAAACCCTAATTTTTATCCCTAATTTTTTCTATTCTGATAAGAAAAGTCGATTTTAATTTCTGGTTAGGGTTTTAATTTGTTCATCTATTTATTTTTGTTCATCTATTTGTTCTACTATTTAGTTTCTTTGAAAAGATTTGATTTTTGTAGGTTTTAGGTCATTTTTTGTTCATTTTACCTCAAGGAAGTTCTGTTTGGTTATGTGCTTGAGGATAATAATAAGAGGTTGAAATTTGATGAAGTTTTTTGGTGAGCTAAGATTATGTGGATATAGGCAATGATCGTTTATATTTGCAGAAAACTGTTATCCATTCTATGTCAATTTGTCATAGTTTCATTTTCTTTAAACGTGCCAGGAACCTGCTATCTTGAGTTTTCAACTGAAGAAGCTGCAATGAAGGTAGACTTTCTCAGCTTGTGCTACATAATTAGTCGAAACTGCTCTATTTTTAAACTTTACCCTGTGAATAATTCTCCATTGCAGGCAGTAGAGTTGGATGGCCAAATCTTGTGTGACAGGAAGATTATAGTCAGGAAGATTGGAGTCGAATTCACTTTACCCTGTGAATTCACTTTTCGTTCTTTTGTCCTCATGTTTCCTTGAATCCTTACTAAGGGAGCTGGACTATAAAGGTTCGGGTAACAAGTAAAGGCAACCTCAGGACATACAGAAATGCTAGAGGAGAAGGCTGTGTCTTCAATGTGGAATTAACAGATGAAGATGTAAGTTAATTTCTTCTTATCTTTGAACCAGTTGATCCCACTGAGTGGGTTATGATGATTATACTGATATATCGGCGTTAGAATTAACAGCAGGTAAGTACTTCTGTAAGTAGTTTTCTTCTTCGTTGTGACTTCTGCTTAAATGTCAAGTTATGAGTGTATAAGCATGGAGAGGTACTTAAACCTGGATGCCATTGCCATCTGATTGTGTTTAAGTAGTATTTGAGGTATTATGTCTAAGTTGTATTTGATTTTAGCTAGTGATGTGGGTCGTCAAATAGTCTACTGAAGTGGCATAAGATCCTTAGAGATCAGCATTTGTAAACCATGTTAATAGCAATCTTTATGGTTTACTGAAGTGGGAACTAATCACATTTTATTTTTTTGTAGCTGCTGAGTGATATGCGGTGGAGTTGGGAGTTGCGAATGGTAGATCCCTAGTGTTAATCACTTTGACATGTCTGGTTTCACATATTGCACCATACGATGGTTGCAATGTATTGGCTGTTTTGCTCATTGAATTCAATAGCAGATGAAAGGTTTTTCTTTTGAATATCTAGTTTATTGCACGAAATTTGTGCATCAAGGTGGTTCACAAGGTCGGACAGGCGTATGACAGGCTCTCTTACTGGGGTTCCAAGGCTTTGTGTTTAAGCTTATACAAATTGATGAGGCGGGACTAATTTATCTGAATTGCACATAATGTAATACTATATGACATTATTGCAATAGCTGGTTGCAAGGTTGCGTCGGCTTTGAATGTGATTTATTCAGTTCTTTTATTTTTTAAGTAACAACATAGTAATTTCATACAATCTTGTATTGCAGTTATCCTTGTCTGCCAAGGAGTTACTTGATATGGATATGTTCTCAAAGGTATGTTGCACGAGTTTATATTCTGCGGAGGTAGTTTTACTTATGACAATAGTTCTGCTATGTCTGTTGTATCTACATAGTCTAATCTGTTACTCCACTATTGTTGTTGTAGAGTGACCCCATGGCAATAGTGTATGCAAAGAGAAGTGACGGAAATCTTGAAGAAATTGGCCGTACAGAAGTGATAATGAATTCACTGGATCCTGTTTGGATAACAAAGATTTCCACTGTTTATCAGTTTGAGGTTGTTCAGCAATTGGTGTAAGTGTCTGTCCGTTTGTCAACTAGACTAGCTTCGGTTTCTCTTTTTTTTTTCCATGATAGGACCCTTTCTTACAACTATCCAGAATTGCGGAAGGTGGTGTAACTATCGCGATCTCTAAAACAGAAGTGGTGGATAACAATTTGAATCCAACTTGGAGACCAGTATGTTTGTCTTCACAACAATTCGGGAGCAAGGTAAGTTTTGTAGTTCCTTATCAAGTTATAGTTGCCAGTGTTCCAACAACATCCTTACTTATGTTGCAACTTGCTGCAGGACACACCTCTAGAGATAAAGTGTTTTGATTTCGACAGCAATGGGAAGCATGAACTTATAGGGTACCAGTAACAAAAAAATTTTCCTCTTTATGTTTATGCTTGTTTTCGACTTCATCTGGCATAGAAGATTCTAACTCTTTTCGACTTGATATGTTATTGCAGCCTCAAATGGACATCCTCATTCTCCAACGTCTTTGCATTATATCGATCCGTCAGGTCGACTGAATGCCTACCAGCAGGTTAGCCATATACAACACTGAATCAGATTTTTTTCGAACCTTTCCATAGTCGTCGCTCCTTGCAATCCTTTCTTATAACTGTCGAATGAATTTTGTACAGGCTATTTGAAGTTGGAGAGGTCATACAGTTCTATGATTCTGATAAGCGTTTCCCTGCATGGGGTTTTGGTGGAAGGCCATCTAATGATGTTGTGTCTCATTGCTTTAATCTGAATGGTAAATTCAGCTACCAATTTCAGCTAACTTGTAATGCGCCACTTATCTGTTAGCTTTTACCTTTTCATATTTTTTCTTCTGCTCATTATGTTCTGACATTGTTATTGCAGGTGGAAGGAGTAAGCGGTATCATGTCTGCCTATTCAAGTGCCTTGCAGTTTGTGTACCTAGAAAGCTCAGTGGATGACGATCTTGCCAAATGTAAGTTTGTCTGGCAGTTTGTGTATCATGTAAGTTTGTCTGGCATTTGTGACATTATCATGAAGTTGTACTTTGTTAGGCCAAATGCTTAAGTGATCATTATTGTATAATAAATTTATCTTCTCCTTGTAGACTCCAGGAAGGGAGTTCTTACTTCGCGTTTCTTACCTCGAAAACTACATGAGGCAACTTCAAAATTTGCTAAGTTTTCTGCTTCTATGTTTATAAACCTCTTACATAGTTGGACCCCTGATGTGTATTTTGGTTTCAGGTTTGTTGCTACGAAAGCATGCAAGCTGGGCTTTACCAGCTTAAATGTCTAGGGATAAGCAAACTGACGATCCTTTCTAGCCTCCTTTCTGCTGCAATGAACGAACTTCCAGATGAAGCCATTGCCTTGGCTGCTTCATCACACATTGAGGTGAAGACTACTGGTTTGTATGTAAAGTGAAGCCTACTTTGGATTTTGTCAATGTGATTTTTTTTTTTTTTTTTTTTGTAGAAATACAGATTTTGTAATACATAAATACAGTATTTGATTTTTTTTAAATTCTAATTACAAATTTTTGTATTTTTTTTAATTTTAATTAAAAAATCCGCAACGTTTATAAGCGTTGCCTAAATTACAGAAAACGTTGCTCTAAATAAATTCTGCAACGTTACTTACGTTGCTTTAAATAAAAAAGTGCAACGGAAGATGCAACGTAACTTCCGTTGCTTTAAATAATTAAAGCAACGTTAATAGACGTTGCCAAAAATTTGTAACGCCGTTTTTGCAACGCTAATAGACGTTGCTTTAATTCGGCGCAACGTCTATATCCGTTACAAACAGGCCCCTGTGGCGTAGTGTAATACTGCTTTAATCTTAATTCACTAACGCCGACATCCTGCAAACAAAATAGAATTCACCAACACCTAAGTTTAATCTACAATTTGACAGTGAATTAAAATCACAAAGCATTGTTGTAATTACTTAAGAAACTTCATATACAATCACAATCAAACAACAGAAAAACCATAGCACAACATTATTGCACTAATTAACTCCTTCATGCTGATATTTACAAACAAATATGACACGTCCTAGTCTAAGTACCTCAATTAACCTAAACCTTCACTGAAACATTATCAAAACAGAATACAGGTCATAACCACATCTACGATCACATAAAGATGCTAATAATCACACTCGACAAACACAAAAAGCATACTAATCAACTATACACCTACAACAAGAAACATTTCGAAAGATACAGACCTACATAGTCAAAAAAAGAAATTTCATCATTCACACTCAATGATTTCGACCGCTAAATGTTAGAAGATAACTCAGGAGAATAGATAGATCCGAAATATTAAAGCAGTGTTAATCCAAAAAATGCATAAAGATGAAATTAAATGATTCTTTCACGCGCTAGATAATAATTGATCAATAGTCAAATTACCCTAGTTTTGAAAGACACGCCCAATATAAGTTGCAAAGAAGGGCTTGTTATGCTTGGTTGATGATCAAAATAAACTATATTAGTTTTCCAGAGATGAAAGGAAGTTCAAGACGTGAGAGATGACCACATCGACTTCTTGAAGCTTGGGTGATGAAATTGTATTTTATATTTCTAAGCAGTTTTTTTTTTTTTGGTATTCGAG
The DNA here is from genome assembly GCA_023529015.1 of Papaver nudicaule. Taxonomy (NCBI): domain Eukaryota; kingdom Viridiplantae; phylum Streptophyta; class Magnoliopsida; order Ranunculales; family Papaveraceae; genus Papaver; species Papaver nudicaule. The sequence goes on from JAJJMA010223937.1 coordinate 33,194, forward strand.
CAGTTTTCTTCTTAGGGTAAACTGTGGGTTGAATCGTGGTGTTAATGGAGTTTCCTTAAAACGAGGAAGGTATTTTTTTTCTCTTTATTTTTGGAAAGGGTATATCATGGACGTGTAAGCTACACGTGAATATTTGTAAAGAAAGACAATCAAACCATCATCCTCTGAAGCCGAAGCTTTATAACAATCTGCAAAAGAAAAAGGACAAAGGTTACTGCCCTACAACTGCAACCATGAACATCCACTGATCTTATATTAGACAACATGTTCAGACAAGACAAACCCAAGTTCACTCTCATCTATATATATCTGTGTTGCGTGAAGCATGCTTTAGTTCTCTCTCTCTTCTCTTCTTCTTCTCCTATGCATATTATCCTGCAGCACTCTAAAGTCTAGTCACAATTTATAACCTTACTGGAATACTCCAAGCATTTATTCATCTCCATATAATGGACAAAAACTTCTCTCTAGACATGAATATATAGGAAATTTCTTGAAATGATTAAAATATAGAGTCACTTAGTGTTACAGAAAAAATTTTAGTACAGAAAAAACAAATAGCATCGGTGCAAAACAAATCCTAGGTCGCCTTGCGCTTTGGGTTTGAGTCTTTGGGTTTTCGCACAGTTTTATCCGGAACGTCTCTCCGAGAGTAATTTTTCCATGATACCCTGCCCAGATCACGTGGATTTATAGGCGGCAATTGAAAATCATTTCGAGGAGTTGTTACCGTACTGAATTCCTCATCGACATTATCATAGGCATCTATGTAATTTTTTAGAGGTATCTTAAACACGGTATATTTTTTGTGGTTCTCTTGGTCTTTAACATAAAATACCTGACTAGCTTGAGAGGCTAAAATGAATGGATCTCCCTTCTTGTCCAACTTATCAAGTTCAACCAAAGTGTAGCCAAGTTTATCTGTTGAGACCCCCCCACCTTTGTTATTGTCAACCCAGTCGCACTTGAAAAGAGTGATTTTCGTTTCATGATAAGTTAGCACCCAAATCTCTTGTAAAACCCCGTAATAATCCCCTGGAGCTAAGGTTATTTCTCCCGATCTGTTAATGTTCGTGTCTGTTGCCTGTACATAGACCCCGCTATTCTGGTACACTGAACCTTCACGAGATTTTGTGCGAAATAGGTAACCATTGACTTGATATGCATCGTATATCGTTACATTCTGTCCCGGGAATTTTGATAGCCACCTTAAACTCTCCGTGACACTTCCTCTGGAGACAACCAACTCTCTCCCAACCTGAAATTCATTACAAGGATTAGCCTACAACTTTTCTGAAAGATTTCAAAGCAAAAATAACCTTTTTTTCAAACTCTACCTCTGTTTTTAACCATTCGCCAAAGTCGTCACAATGTTGTTTCTGCAGCAATGCATTGCTTTTATTGGGAAATTTACTTCGCAAATAGTCCATGTGTCGTCTGGACGATACAATGATAACTGTTATGCTCATCAAACAAATTTGGACCTTAAAAAAAGAAGAAGAAGGATGAAGTTAGAAACGAAAACTTACTCAATGTAAGGTTCGACATCCTGAGTATTCCGCAATACATACAAATGCGCCTTTTTCCACAATTCATGACTGACACTCGTCGGTTGACCAGGGGATGCTGCTTTTCCCTCGAGGGAATTATAATCTTCACCAGATGTGTTATGCTGGTCAGGTGGAATTCCAACTGTCTTCATGCTCCTTTGGTACTCACCGAACATATCAATCGTCTCTTCGACAACATTCCCTTCAGCAATGGATCCTCCAGGCTTGTTCTTGTTTCGCACATGCCATTTAATAACCTTCATGCACCTTTCAAAAGGATACATCCAACGAAAGCATACAGGGCCACACAGTTCAACTTCCCTGGTAAGATGCACAGTTAAATGAATCATAATATCGAAAAAGGATGGAGGAAAGTATTTTTCGAGTAAGCACAACGTCTCGCAGAGATCAGCCTGCAATTTTTGTAGCTCTTCCACCTTGATTTCTTTGCTAGATATCGCCTTGAAAAAGTAACAAAACCTCATAATAGCGTATCTTGTAGGCTGCGGCATAATCGATTTGATCGCAACGGGCAAAAACTGCTGCATCAGCATGTGACAGTCATGTGATTTGAGTCCAATAAACTTACGATCTTTGCAACTGACCAGGCTGGAAAAATTTGAGCAATACCCTTGTGGAACCCTTAACTCAGACAGTGTTTTAAAGAACTTGTCCTTTTCCTCCGTGGATAATGTGAAACTTGCTGCGGGTAATTTTATTACACCACTACTGTCTTCCTTAAGATGCAACTCTTCTCTTATCCCGAGCTCCTGTAGATCCAGTCGAGCATTGTAATGATCTTTCGTCCTCGATTATGTGTTCAACAATGTTCCGACAATACTGTCGCACACATTCTTCTCCACGTGCATAAAATCTAAACAGTGGTGGACAAGATTGTGCTTCCAATAGGGGAGTAGCTTGAACCATATGTTGAACTTTTTCTAGTAAGGTGGTTCCTCACCCCTCGCCGACCTCTGCTTTGGTAAAGCAACTTTCCTTGCAATTCGCTTCAATTTCATCTTTCCACCTCTTCCAGGAGTCCTCACAATTTGTACTTTAGTATCCTTCCGTCCCTTTCCCCATGAGTTCTGTATAGTGCTCACCTCGGCGTATATTTGTTCCCCAGACCTAGGGTTTGGAGCTAATTTATCTTCTACTTTTCCATTGAACCCCATCTGATATCTGAAAGGATGATATAACGGTAAGTATCTTCTGTGATCTGTATAGACCTCTTTGCCGGAGTGTTTGAGTCTGACATATGAAGTATTCACCCCGCACACAACGCAGGCTCTTCTTCCGCTGTAGGAACAACCGCATAGTGTACCAAGAGCAGGGTAATCATTGATTGTCCATAAAACGACTGCACGTAGAGTAAAATTCTCCTGGTTACGCGCATCAAAACATTCAACTCCTTCAAATAATTTCTTAAGATCCTTAACAAAGGGTTCTAACATAACGTCGATGTTCTTACAAGGCCCACCATCTATCAGTAATGACAGCATTATGAACTTTCTTTTCATACACAACCACGGCGGAAGGTTGTATATCACAGTCAAAACTGGCCATACACTGCGATGATTATGCATGCCTTTGTTTACGTCAACTCCATCAGCAGAAACACCTAGACGCAGATTTCTTGGGTCGGCAGCAATTTCAGGGTATTTTTCGTCTATCGCTTTCCATGCCGGTGAGTCTGCTGGATGACGCATAACACCGACGTCTTTCTTTCGACTGTGTGGTGCCATATGAAGTCTGACGATGTTTTCTCTGAAAGAAAATAGGCTTTAAATCTTGGGATGATAGGGAAGTACCACAATACTTTTGCTGGAGTATTCACATACACCTCACCCGTATGAGTGTTCACTTTCTATCTTGATTCCCCACAAGTTGGACACTGCTTCGCTTTCTCATGCTCGTCCCTATAGAGAATGCAATCATTGATACAAACATGTATCTTTTCATACTCTGAACCAATTTCTTTCATAAGCCTCTTAGCCTCGTATGTATTTTAGACCAAATCATTATCTGGAGGGAGCATTTTTTTCAGCAAAGGTAGAAGTTCATTAAAGAAACTATCTGATGCTCCATATTTGCTCTTCAAGTTGAACATCTCACACATTGAAGATAACTTTGTGAATTTGGAACATTGTCCATATAGGGGTTTCTTAGCATCATCAAGTATCGCCTTTAGTTTCTTGTCTGGCAAATTGCCTGCAAGTTGTTCAACCATGTGGATCGTGTCTGCAGTATCTGTGGGAATTTCCATTGGATAATCACCATCTTCCTCAGAGTGCCCGCTTCTTTCTGACAGTACATCTTCTTCCCCGTGCTCAGTCCATTTGGTATACTTTGGGTTTATTCCGTTAGCTACTAAATGGAACTTAACCTTTTCAACCTTGCGATCCCAGCAGTTTAAGCATTTCTTGCATGGACATGGAATTCTAATTGGGTCGTCATAATCCGTGCAATTATTTGTAATCTCCCAATGGTTGACAGCAAACCCCGGTTGAATACTCATTGCATGCACCCCTATTAAAAACTGACACATAACCTAAAAAACTTCATTTAGATAGTGTTAGGGCATTGTCCGGTCAAACCCACTAGCGTTGGTATGTCAAGCTAGTTGTCAGTTTTAGGTGTCAAAATTCAATTCTTGATTTAGCCTACTAGAGTTTAGATTTCGGAAATGGGATATAGACAGAGTAGTAGAGACCTTGAAGACGAAGACTGTGAAGACAAAGAAGACATCAATTATTCTTCATCGACAAAAGGTTAGTAGGAGTTATGACTTTATGGATATTCTTCTATTTCTACTTTCTCTATTCTTTCGAAATATAGTCGACTACTTTAGTAGTAATGTAGCGATTGAGATCGTGTTCTTGTGTAACATGGCTTTATGTCATGACCAGCGTTTGATCCCACGAATGCTGTGAATCAGGAATGCATGAGATAGATTCGACGCCATGTGTCCATTACAATGGTTTGCTTGCAAACTGTTATGTTGGATATGGATGAATCTAAGGAGTACTCTTGAGCAAAGAGCCTGTGGATCACAGCTGAGGACGTTCTCACGTCTAAGTTCTGGCTCAGCCCAGTCCTTCCAGCGGATTCTGAATTTGACCTAATTTGACCGCGGACGGTACCCGAACCGGTTTGCGTACCTGGAGCTGAAAATCTCCTGTGTCGCATTTGTTCACGTACCAGTACGTGAACCTGACACGGAGAAGTTCCTGGTAAAGTCAAATTACGTGTTATTCTTTTAGAATTTCACTCTGAGTCAAATTCCAACTCCTTTATCTCTTAGATGGACTTGTGTGAAACATAAATACCTTTTGTGTTCCATCTAACGATCCTCAATGAGTCAATAAGATAAGATTATCTCTGGTCTGTTGGATTCCTATCTTGAAGTGTTTGTGAGCCAACAAAACACTTGGCAGATAAATCTAAAAAGGAATTTCAATTGAGATTAATCTGTATTACTTGGTTGGCAAGTCTAGGGTTTCCTTAACTTGTGGGACAAGTAATTGATTGCTTAATTCCAAAGCAACCTATCTTATTGAGTGCTATAAATAGAGGTGTCTACGGACAAATACCGCAAGCATCAAGCACACGTGAAGGTCCTCAGGGAAGTAGCGTAAACTCTTTTCACTTCGGTGAAAGCTTGTTGTGGTATAGTCATCCTCTATAGGTTGCAGCTCCTCTGGGAACTCCCTACGACTATAAAAGACTTCCTTAGAGAGTTGGGAAGCATAGGTAGATTGATCCCTCAGCGGTTGATCAGAATCACCTGTAACCTCAGTAACCTATCCTAGTTCTTGTCTATTCTAAAGTCCGTCTCTTCTGCTATACGGCTATTCAAGAACTAGTTAAGTTACGTAAAGGTTGGAAAGGTAGCAACGCACGGCTGCACTCGGTGTTGTAAGACCTAGTTGGCTCCAGTTATACAAGTTCCTTAAGTGGTTCTTCATCTATAACTGAGGTAGATACAGATTGGGCATTGCGAAGTTGGTTTGCGTGTCAGCCCCGATTTGTGAAGTAGATTTCCGTATGACCTGGATTTGACAATCCGAAGGAAGTCATCTTTGTTTATGGTAAACTGATAGAGGACAGTTACACCATAAGTCAACAGTTTTGGTTTAAAACCCAGTATTGCTGACAAAAGCCTTTGGCATCGGTCAAAGCAACTCCTAGGCCTGTAACGGACGTCAGCTAGGGGAATCAAGTGCGTGACGATCTGTGGGGGATCCAGAGACGTAAGGAAGGCGACAGTAGCCAATTCGCTTGGAGGGCTTGAGTTGGTCTCTGCTACATCCCAGACCGAAGTCTTATAGTAGGCTAGCGTTTGTAGTCAGTTTGTACTGGGCGGTGTTCAAAACTGGACGAGGTCCCGAGGTTTTTCTGCAAGGCAGTTTCCTCGTTAAAAAACGTTTGGTGTCTTGTGTGCTTTTCCCTTTCCGCATTATAACTCTGATTTATAATTAAAGCACCAAGTAGTACGTTATTACCTAACTGTTGAGATTACTCCAGTTAGAGGTTTGGATATTGATTTTTGAGATCGTCCAAACTCTTTACCATAAGACTCACGAGCCAAAACGAAAAGTTGGTCGTATTTCGGTACCCCTTCTTTTTCAGATAGATACATGTACTTGTGTATAAGCAATTAGCCAATAACATTTACATACATTCAACTAGTAAAAAAATTTATTTTATAGTATACCTCCATATGGAGTATTGATTAATAAACTCTATATATTAACAATTTTGTATATTCCCAAGACTATTAATATATGGAGCTTTTACTGTATATACTGTACAAACAATTAGCTTATCATGAAATCATACATGCATATCAAGTTCCATCAAATAAAAAAACAATTACTAAAAAAAAAAATTAACTATCAAAAAAAAAAAAAAAAAAATTACTACTAAAATTTTAGCAGATCAGATAAACACAACTCAGTAATAATAAATAACTATAGTAAATTCGATAAATTTGATAAACATTAATCTTGATATTAATTATCTCTCCTAAAAAAGCTTAGGATATATTAGATTTGATTAGGTTACCTAATTAAACAAAAATGGAAATTCAAGCTTGAATTTTGGTTATAACAAAAGTTGACATGTGTCGCAACCCTATTGGGTTGGCACATTCGACACACATAATTTGTGGCACAGACGATACCCACTGTGTGTAAATTAGAGATGTAGGGAAGTATATATTGATATTTTGGGAACAAATCACCAAATTTAAGGGAGATAACCACCCAATATTCTCTCTAATTATTTATTGGCTGGAAATCCAAAAATATGTATTTTTCTTAAAATTTAAAGATCAAAACCCCTAAAATTTCAACCAAAAACTTGTTTTGGCGGGATGAAAATCAAACGAAATTTCTCAGAGCGGTATAATTCCCGCCGCCTGATGTTTTGGCTCCATTTTGAAGTTAAGTTTTACTTTCTCCCCCATTCGATATTTAAAACTAGATTTATATTTTTCCTAAACCACACTACTAACTGATACGGGACGTATTCTAGATATTCACGGACACTCCAAGATATTCTCAAAATCTTGGATATTTAATAACATTAGTATCTTATTTATTAGGATTATTAGTTTCTTATTTATTTTATTTTATTTTATGAGAATATATTATCCTCTTAGGCTAGTTAGGAATATTTGGATTTCCTAGGATTATGTTTGCAAGCTATAAATAGCCTTTCTCATTATCTTTGTATTCAACTTTGGCTCATTTTATGAAAAGATTATTGTTTGGTTAAAACCATGTTGATCAGTTGATCGTTGTAGCTCTTGGATTAGAGTATTATCATTCTTATTGCCTCCTGGATTGGAGTAGTGTTACTATATGGGTCCTATTTACCGGAGTGGATTCTCCGCGTGTCGGTTTGTTTTAAATCGTTTCCGCTGTGCCGTATCA
>JAJJMA010223953.1:0-12648 GCA_023529015.1 Papaver nudicaule
TGATCTTACTCAGTGTATGACCTTTACTCAGCACGAATATGATCTGAGTAAGAAACAAAATATTGAGACTCAGAGTAGCCCTCTAAACTCTCAGGTCACTGATCTTACTCAGTGTATGACCTTTACTCAGCACTAATATGAACTGAGTAAGAAATAAAAAATTAAGAGTCAGAATAGCCCTCTAAACTCCCAGACCACTGATCACACTCGGTGCATGACCTTTATTCAGTACGAATATGATCTGAGTAAGAAATAGTGAAATACAGGGTAGCTCTCTAAGAACATTGAGTTAACTCAACAGGTGAAAAACAATCATTCAAATAAACAAACAAATTAAACATTGATATCACGGATCAAACGACGAAAGATTACTAAAATATCCATAAAAAGTAAAAGGAAACGAGTTACTGCAAGACAAGGAGAAGATAGCTTGTACAAAAAGAGAACTGATTGTCAGAAGCAAAAAACACAATGATTACACTCCAGACGAGTCGAATCCAAGCTAGAACACTCGTAATCAAAGGCAATCAGTCCCATTCTGAGCACTAAAAAGAACTAGTACATCATTGAGAAGGATTCCTCATGTGCGCAACAAGAATAGGAGGTAACTCAACAGTCGGGGGACGAGGAATATAAGTGTTGGTTTTGGACTCAGCATAATCAATCACCTCATTGATACTATTGACCATCTCCACTTGTGCAGCATACTTAACCTCAGCAACTCGGATCTCAATACTGGTATTGAGCTCAGATAGATCGTTCTTCAACTTCCCAATATCAGCCAAGGCAGCAGATGTACGAGCACTCTCAGAATCAAAGGAAGATTTCCAGAATGTGGTTTGACCCTCTTGAGTCACAAACTCTTTCTGTAGTTGATCAAATTTTGCACTTTTCTCTTCAAGTTTTCCCTGGAGCGCTGAGTAAGGCAAGAAGAAAAATGTAAGCAGGCATTAATAATAAGAAAAACAGTAACATGCAAGCTCAGTATGAAAAAACATTAGAAACAATACCAATCTACCTTTTTCAACATTTCTTCATGTCGTAAATAAGCCACTTCATCATCAAAGTTGCAGGCAAATTGTTTCAATTTACCTAAATGAATTATGGATTCATCCTCTACCGCCCTAAGACGTAAAATTTCGGCACAAGCATCCCTCAGAGCAGCAGACTGGGAAGCAAAGCTAGATTCAAGACTATCCCTCTCAGACGCCAGTGAACGCAGAGAATTTTCTAAAGTAAGAACTTTCTCAGCTGTGCCATGAGAGGAATCTTTCCACCAACAAATTTCACTAGTTGCGCTCATCCTAAAAGAGTCATATTCGTTTCTAAGAGATACTAATTTATCTTTTAGTTCGCAGCACATAAAATTTAACTTGTTTGAAGCATCCATCTTACGGTTCCATTTAAGCATCATTTTTATTATCTTAAGCTCTAACGAGGACTCGCGTTCACGAAGGCGAAGGTTGTCAATGTACAAGGCCATAGGATCCGAAGGGATTGCCACTAACCAGATAAGGATAAATTCAGAAAATATTCAGGCAAACACAATCATAATAATCAAAGAAAGGGTTAAAGAACAAAATACTCACCAGTGCCTTTAGATTCCGCAGCGGCTTTCTCTTTGCGTGCTTTCTCAACAGAAGTACGCAGTGTTTCTGCTTCACGCTCCAGATCTTCAATACTTAAACTCTCATCCTCTCTCAAGGATTTTTCAAGCTCAGCAATGCGTTCTCTTTCAACAACCAACTCTTTCTCATATTGTTTGTTGCGAGCCTCAAGCATTAAGGACTTGCAGTGGAACAATTGCCGAAGGAGATAATTAGATTGATGAGCCTTAGCCATCTGCATATTAGCATCCAAAATCAGAATAAACAGAATATGTGTTTGCTAAATAAAAAATTGAAGAAAGAAAAACTCACCAGGAGAACATTGTTCTGAGGCAACCCATAAGCCTCACCATCAGCATACTTAAACATCTCCTCAACAGAGGAAGGAGGGGCCAATTCAAAATTATGTCCGACGTAACTTGAAGGATTTGCAGTCCAAGCTTTTTTCACGGTCTCAAAAGGTGTAGCACGCATACGAGCCCGTAAGGCTGCCTCAACACCAGAATCATTGGTACTTGTAGTGGTAGAAGGCCCAAAAAAAATAACCATGGTCAAGGCCCCAACGAAAAATGGCATTATCATTGGAGAGGTTGAGACCTCCAAAATCGGAAATTGAACTTTTCCCCTGGAAATCATGAGAACCAGATGCCATTAATTGAAGCGGACTCTCTACCGATTGCCTCACGGATTCTAGGATCTCAGCCTTGGTTTCCACTCGTTGCCCCTCAGCTTGAACCTCAATATTGACTCGAGCCTGAGTCTCAACATTAAGGATCTCACTAGATGTCTGAGCAGCATTACTTAAAGCAGCTTTAAGACTCCATCCCAAGATAGGAGAAGGAGCACTAGGAAGTGAGGACAGCATACTAGAAACCCCAACTGACTGAGTACTCGATGCCGCAGCACCAAACTCTTTCCCGAATGAGAACTCACCAGTTGTGCGAGCGGGGGAATGATACTTAACATCTTTGGGACGCCTTTTCTCAGGATCAGTCCCCTCACTTTCCTCGTCATTTAAAAACATAGTCACAAATTGGCTTTCAGGCAAATCACCCTCGTCACGATAAGTAGAGTGTAGAAGTGATTGTTTCACTTTGTGCTGGGATTGACCCACTAAAATTTGAAAATCTTGGTCTTGAGTTTCTCCACCACCTTCCACCACATCATGATCCAGATGATCAGTATGGTCCGCACCGTTGAGAGTCTCTTCATCTTCATTTTCAGGACTATCGGCTTCATCATCACAGGTGGGAGAAAACTTGGCCTTTTTAGAAACCTATATGGCAAATCAGACAAAATACGTGTTAGGGGCACAGTAATAGACAAGGAAAAATTAATACCAATAAAATTACAATAACACGTACCCTGCCATCTCCAATACCATCACCATCTTCCATTTCACCAACTTCAGAAGCAGTCTCAGCTCCTTCCGGAGAGGCCTGTAAAACAAAAACATTTTATAAGAAAAGTCCTCACTATGAAAGGACGCAGTATCAGGCAATAATTTTAAGAAGAAAAGAAGAACTCAGCTATATCCCTCACCTGAGCATAATCAAAACTAAAACCAGTGAAGTTAAAGGCCCAAGGACAGTAATCTCCATAACGATCGGGATGACAATCTCTGGGAGGCCCAGTACGAGACTTATCGTTCCATTGCCAGCCCCAGGCCCAGGGACCAATTATCTCTATAGGAGTGGAATCCCATTTAAAGTCGTGAGTCTTACGCAAAATATCAGAAGAAGGCAGAGGAGTGGGTTCCTCATTGTTCTCAGTACCAGGAACAATGCCTGATTTGAGCTCTTCTAAGAGACGAACTTCACCTCTCTTACGAGGAAGACGCTTGGGTCCGACACTCCATTTAACTCTGTTGGTCGGAGCCATGAAATCACCGTAAGTCTTGTTAAAATTCTCAGAAGTAAACAGTTTTTTCTGTTTAGTATCAGGCTTATAAGACTTCATTTTGTTGAGGCCTCTGGAGCGAAGTCGGCACTCACCAAGAATCCTCCACCAATTACCATTGTAAATAAATACGGGACGAGAATAAGAAGCTTTGCCTTTCTTAGGCCATTCCTGTGAGTCAGAACATCATAGAAAAAGGTATCTCCATTTTCGTAGAGAGGAAGACGCATTCCAGCCTCAAGAGCACCAACGGTTGTCAAGAGATGCTGAGAGTCACAAGGATAACTCTTTATCATATCATATGTAAGACGGTCCCCTTGTTCAGGATCGAAAAAACGAACTTCAAACCCTTCGAGATGATGACGCCTTTTAAAATCTTCAAGGTCAATGTGCTTATAACTATTACAAAGAAGATCCAGCCGAGACTTTTTCTTTTTGTTCTCATTCTCAGACCCTTGATGAGGTGGCTCAGGGAATGGAGAACGAGATTTAGGTGAATGCTCTCTGGGAGATTGTTGAGGAGTAGGAGAACTAGGAGGAGCCGGATTCTGAGACTTCCTTCTACCACGAAGGGTGGCAATCTCCTTACCCGCACTAGAAGTTGCTACGGTTTTCACAACTTTAAGATTAACTTTGACAGGACTGTCCTCAGTATCATGCTTGGCAGATTCAGATGGTTCAGTTATAGCAGACCTGAGCTTTCTTGGTTCCTTTATACCTTCTTTATTTAAAGAAGACATTGCTGAGATAAGAAGAATTCGAGTCAATAAAAGTATTTAATAAGATGTTCTCACAGAAAGACTGGGGCATCGATATTATAATTCAATAAAATGTTCTCACATAAAGAGTGGGGCATTAATACTTTGAGTCCATACGTGTGCTCACTAAAATATCTGAATTCAATATTGCGATTCAACAATGTTCTCACAGAAATGACGGGACATAAAATGCATTAAAGACCCAAGTCAATGATAGTACTCAGTAAAATGTTCTCACACAAAGAGTGGGGCATTAATACTCTGAGTACATTACAAAACCTCACTTAAGATATATGAATCAACAATAGTATTCAGTAAAATGTTCTCATACAAAGAGTGGGGCATTAATACTCTGAGTACATTACAAAACCTCACTAAATATATTTGAATCGATGATAGTACTCAGTGAAATGTTCTCACATAAAAAGTGGGGGCATCAATACTCTGGGTCCGTTACGGATATTAAAATATCAATATTATGATCCAATGTGATGTTCTCACAGAAAGAGTGGGGCATCAATATCACGATCCCAAATGATGTTCTCACGAAAAGAGTAGGGCATCAATATTATAACCCAAACACAGGGGCGATATATACCCAATAGCCTAAAGAGCGGGAGGTATAAAATCTTCAAGTTTGAACAACTCAGCAATCATATAAGATTACAACAAAAGGCAAAGAACAAGACAACCACGCAATATACCAAGCTAATCAGGCAGAATGGTCAAAAGTTAAACTACCCTAATGGATAGAACTTTTGAATCGATCTTCAAACACTTCATAGCAAGACCTCGCTCAAGTGAGAAGATTAACCCAATGACTCCCTGGGATTACCATCATAACAGAGAACAGGGGCAAAGTATATATACTTTTGGTGAGATGTGTTCTCTGCCATGATTCAAAACCCAGGAGCATAAATAAAACTTCACACAGACATATGAGAAACATCGGCAGGGGAAGGGAACTCAAGAAATGATGAAAATAAGCCGGTTTCGGTAAATCAAAGTAATCATGATCAAATCTAAACAAGCAGGAGGATAATATCTGCAAACCCTAGCCGTGATTATACACATGCAGTAAACCCTAGCCGTGATTATACACATGCAGTAAACCCAAATGTAAACCAAATTCATGACCTGATAGGCGTGAAAAACAATAAGAAAAACCTTAAAACTAGCAAAATCTATTGATTCATCAAAACCCTATTACAAACAAAAAGTTTTGTTACATCAAACATCAATTTTAGAGAGCACAGAAGCAAAAATATAATGTGAGAAGAAAAAGAAGACTCACCGTTATATGGCTACGAATGGAAGACAGCAACAGACACAATAACTACCTTCACTCTCAGGAGCAAAGGGGCTTTGAAGAAGAAGAAAACAAAAACGAAGATTTACCTAGTACTAAAGGCTGAATAGTACTCAGAGAATAAGAAGAGGGAAAAGAATAAAAAGTAAATGAACTTATCAGTTTTTGGTGTTCATATATAGGTTAAAATCAAAAGATAGTAACCGGCGCGAGTTTTAAGGGAAAGAGAATGCAACGTGGGAGAAAAAGTAAAAAAAGGAAAATATCGGTACCATTCTACCCTCGGGGCGACCCAAACCCGAATGCGAACCGACAGGGGCAAACTGTTGGTACAAAGTACCCGCTGCCTACGTGTAAGCTTCTTAGAATAGGAAGTAAGATAAAGTCACGTGAGAGCAAAGCACCGAGTGAGATCTCGGGACTCCACTTCTCATCTCGAGTGAGAACCTGAATGGAAGGCTGTGATCAAATGAAGCCTTATCCATCTAAAGTGAGAATCAAGATAAAGGACTAAGAATCGACCACGATAGAGCTATAAGAGAAACCAAGCCTTAGGAGACAGCTGTGAGGCGTGGGGAACATCCAACCACTTTCATTCAATGCACGGTCAGAGCAGGTCAGAAGTCAAGGGACGCGTGTCAAGTTCTCAACGATGGAAACAAGAATGAGCCGCACACAAGAGAGGACTTCAGTATTAAGCAAGCGAGAGGCCGCAGACTAAGAGAAGAAGGCCGCACCACTAAGGGAGATATGGGGACCCCACCAGGTGTGAACGTAGATATCTGGGAACCGCCTTAGGACTCCTATAAATACTCGGCTCAGTGGAATGAGCTGAGGACGGACTTTTGAGTGCAAGAATTAGAGAGAGAAGAACTTAGTAGTGAGCTCAGTGGGAATTATCAACAACATTATCTTGTAACCTTACTCAAAGTCATTTAAGACTAAATCTTGTATATTATATTATGAGTACCACCTTCATTTGAATGATCAATTATAGCTTTAAAGAAGTAAGTTAGTGTTCTTAGTTACTTATGTGTTTTAACGGATGATACTACAACATATTGAGTTGATCTAAGGGTTCGATACCATATATATCTTATAAGTTAGTGACGTAAGACTAGGATAGTTTTATGCACAAACAAAAGTTTAGGCCAATTCTACAACTCAAGTTTATGAAGAGTGTATAAACATCAAATTATATAATTTACGGGATATTATCGGTGCCATATTTCACATGGCTCCCTTAGAACACAGAGCCACCGCAAGAAGGCATAAGGCAGTGCATGTCAGCGGACCTCTTAAGCGGAGCAACCATGTAAGCGTAAGACGAATGGTCCTCCGCGCCCTCCGCTCCGCCAGAGGGCCCGAGTGTAACCGACTTAGTGTTATATTCAGCTTAGTAGCACCAGATCATTGAGGGGTTGTCCTCAATGATACCTATAAATAGAAGACCAATTCCCTTAAGAAAGGGGATCCAAGAACATCCGAAACAGGTTGGCATCCGGTTCTGAGGTCTGATTAGGGCCTTAGTGTTCTAATAAAAGGTCTTTTATATAGCGTTGAGTTATATTGGTGATGTTCTATCCTTGCGTGGAACCACCATTAGTGGAGTAGTGTCTTCGGATACGGTTTTAGTGCACATGAGTTGAAATAGCTCGGGGTAGTTGAGTTAATAAATTTCTAGCAGCTACATTTTGGCACCGACGAAGGGGATCGACTTAACCTTTTGCAATCGGGAGAAAGTTCTTTCATTAGTTGTTTTTTGCCGTTTCATCGAGTTCTTCTAGTTCATCTTTACATTTCAGTCCTTTACATCCCTGCATCTTTACATTCATGCACCTTTACATCCTGCACATTTTACATTTCGGCTCTTTACATTTCAGTCATTTACATTCAGCTCTTTACTTTCAGCACCCTTTACTGCTTTCCTTCAAGATCTTGTGAAAACAAGAACTTGTACACATTTACATTCCTGCACGTTTACATTTCAGCAACTTACCTTCAACACATTTACTGCTTTCATTTACAAGCTTTCATTTTTCTTTCATTTTGCGATTGATTTCTGTCTGATCACGACAAGAGAAGTTATAATGTGAGTTTTCTTCGTAGAGAAACACACTCATGAAAACTCAATCATAGATCACAGAAAAGTTCATTTAATAGAAAGAGAAAGAAGAAAAGAAAAGATTTTCCAAAACTGTCAGGTCATTTCCAGTAAATAGCTTGCATTTTCTTTCTTAGCGCATCAGTCGTCCGCATATGGAAAAGGTACGCAGATCTGCTAATCAATAACATCATCTTGACAACCAAGCTCGACCTGGTATTGGATCACTCAGAGAAACACACACCCAAAAACCTCACCAAGGAAATCACAAAACTAGGTCCAAGCTGCGCGTTTGAAGCTACGCTGTAAACCGCGGGGAGAATTTCATAGAAGCCAGTGAGAGTTGTTGAATGTGACCTAACTTCGGTTAAGTTACTTTAGCATTGGCGACTAAAAAAAAAAGTTAATTCGGGGGCGCCGCCCCCCCCGCAACGAAAAAAAAAAAAATTGGCGACTGTAAAATTAATTCCTCTCAAAGTACTTTAGCATCCAACTGCTCTGGGTAGCTTTGCAACGCACTTTTGGTTAGCAAGGTTATCAAAGATTATACAAATACAAAAGTTAAATCTCAATTGAATTATAAAAAATTACAAATCCTAGAGATAGTAATCTAATTAAGAAAAACTATGCCCTTCAAAATGAATCAAAGATTCAAAATCCAAACATTTGTGTTGCAGACCTTCTATTTTTTCTCCCGTTGGAAAAGCCTGAATCAATCAATGAAAGAAGCACATAATTTATTTATTTTTTTCACCTGACTACGTGAGTGATTTATGCACTAACAGACTAATAACAGACTAACTAAACTACACCCTTGGGCTTTCCTAGACAGTAGGTCTAACCGGGCTTTCCTAGACGTGGGTGATTTTTGCATTAAGCCTGTAAAGTAAACTGCACACTTAGGCCACTGTTAATACACTACACATAGAATTTCTTTTTTTGAAATTTTGGGGGTGGCTCCAGCCAGCCTAGCCTGGTTGTGGATCCGCCCTGGAACCCAAAGTAGATATCCACGGAGAATATCGAGTCAGCAGCGAAGCAGAAAAATGAATCCCAGCGCAGCAAATGAACCAAGGAAAGCAGAGTCAGCAGAAATCCACAAATCAGCACAGCAGCAAAGAATGCACAAACGACACATAAAATTAGCACCAGGCGGAGAAAATCAACAGAGTAACACATCAGAAATCAAAGTCGGAGCTATCTATAACAAATTGATGGAGTTAACAAGCCTGGTAGCAGCACAGACGTCGGCAACTGAGGCACTATTCAGTCAGGATAAGCATATATTGCAACCTTTACTATGAAGGATTTCTTTCCAAACACATAGAACAACATGATAAATTTTACATTCCTTCATATAGAGTAGCATATCTTCTCTGGTAGCACCTAGGTACAGAGGAGTGAAGATTTACATTTTTCGCAAAAATAATATATATAAATTATCATGATATCATACTTAGCGTATAATTTTTCCTTCCGCGTATCATCTAGGGAGCATGTTTCCTCTGCAGCTAACCTTCAAGCTCTGAGACGATTAGATTCATATCCGTTGAGCATGTCATAGCATATTATTTGCATCTAGGGAACATGTTTCGCATCTAACCTTCAAATTCGGAGACGATTAGATTTATATCCGCTGAGCATGTCATATTTCATTTAGCATATCATTTGCATCTAGGGAGCATGTAGCCTCCGCAGCTAACCTTCAAGCTCGGAGACGATTAAATTTATATCCGTTGATCATGTCATATTTCATTTTAGCATATCATTTGCATCTAGGGAGCTTTCCTCCATAGCTAACCTTCAAGCTCGGAGACGATTAGATTTATATCCGCTGAGCATGTCATATTTTATTTAGCATACCATTTGCGTCTAGAGAGCGTGTTTCCTCCGCAGTTAAATCTTCAAGCTTGTAGATGAATAGATTTACATCCGCAGGTCAGAGAAAAATTTATGTAGAAATCCGTAATATAAAAATTTAGCATGTTAAATAATATTATCGATGGAAAGGTACGCTTCGTACTGGCCCATCACCTCGTGTTACTAATTCTCTCACTCTCTGCCACCATTTCAGAAAAATACAGGTACTAAAGAAACAACCTCGAAAGGCATCACCAAATCAACCAAAAACTAATAATAATATATTCTCACTGTTCTGAATTCTTTTTAACGGCAATGTAAGAAGGCGAACAGGAAGTCTTCGAAAGGCAAATGGGCGATGATACCCGATTGTACCGAAATGCCGTCACTTTTTTTTTTTGGGTGGGGGGGAGCAGGGGGGACGCCCCTTTCGGACGGACCGGGCAGGATAAAAGAATACCACATTTTTGGAAGCAAGGGGAGAATGCTCTCGACTGATGTGTAATCCTTATAAGGGTACTTGTTGATCTGAGTAAGGGCACAATAGGATAACCAACGGTCTGGGATAATAAGTGATGAGTAGGTCTGCCCAGAACGGGCCCGGATTTAAAGTGACATCGCCATCACATTTGTCTATTTTTATAATAGGACGTCAACAGACGATAAAGCTAATAAATCTTAAGAAAATAAGATGTTGAAGCGTACATGTCAAAAATAAAGACATTACAAAAATAATAATAATAATAAAAAGTCACAGCACCACCAGTTCATGCCCCAAGGAGGCCGATGCAGTATATGAGGGAGCGATAGGCGCCACGCACTTCCAGCATACGAACCCAGCGGAGACGAGTCAACGTGTATTCTTCAGAAACACGGCCGAAGGCGTCCTCGGCAGCCTCAAGCTTGCGGAGAGCCTTTTTCTGTGCAGAGTTACGAGCGGAGATATCCTCAATATCAACCGTCCGAGCAAGAGCAGCCTCACATTTGGAGCAAGGACATTTTGCAACATCCCTACGAGAAGAAACAACGGAGAATTCAGCCTCGAGAGCTCCCAATTGTCCTAAAATATGAGCAAACAATTAGCGAGCCTGCACGAGAAGAATGTCCTCAGGACGATCCTGCGAAGAAAAGAAGAATAGTTAGCGGAGAGAAACAAATCAATACAAAATTCATAAGAGAAGACATACAAAGACGTGAAAGCCTCCATAATTCGTAAATAAAAGTCAAATGGTAGGACCAGAAGCAGCAACCGGTCGGTTAAGAGCAGAAGAGTCCAAGGGAACTTCATCACAATCCCAGCCAGTAGGAGTAGGAACTTTCCTTGAAGAGTCAAAATCATCGGCAGAATCACGAGCAGCAGTAACAACGAAACTTTGTCACCAGCCATTACAAGAAGAAATGAAGAAGCAAAAGACCCTTCGTTTTCAAAATTAAAAGAATATTTAAAGAAAGAAAAAAGTTTTCGGGGAAGAGACGATGAAACAATTGCTTCATCACTAGCAATTTATAAGGCACCAAATCTCAGGTAAAAATCCAATTTTACCCTCGACACATCAATCGACGCAACACATCGTCAACAACAACCATCGCCAGCGCAGCATACCATGCGGAGAAGAAGAGAAGTCTGAATCGTCACCGACGCACATCCGAAAGGTTCTCAATCGCCACAGAGTAGGTCAGAATCATCTGCAACAACCGACTAAGGAACGAATCGCCACCAGCGCAAGTTAGAATCATCCGTAGAAGCATTAGAAGATAAACATTTCCTTAGCAAACCAATCATCCCGAGGTTCAAAAAGAAAGGACAGACTGTGGGTGCCATATTTTACATGGCTCCCTTAGAACACAGAGCCATTGCAAGAAGACGTAAGGCAGTGCATGCCAGCGGACCTCCTAAGCCGAGCAACCATGTAAGCGTAGGACGAGTGGTCCTATGCGATCTCCGCTCCACTAGAGGTTCCGAGTGTAACAGACTTAGTGTAATATTTATATTCATCTTAGTAGCACCGGATCATTGAGAGGTTGTCCTCAATGATTCTTATAAATAGAGGACCACTTCCCTTAAGGAAGGGATCGCCAGAACATGTGAGACAGGTTGGTGAGGTCTGATTAGGGCCTTACTGTTCTAATAGAAGGTCTTTTGTCTAGCGTTGAGTTTTATTGGTGTATTATAGCCTTGCACGGAACCACCATTAATGGAGTAGTGTCTTCGGATACGGTTTTGGTGAACATGAGTAAAAATAGCTCAGGGTAGTTGAGCCTAGTGAATACGTTAGACACCTAGTGACTCCATAAAAAATCTCGCAAATTATAGAGTTGATGTTTATACGCTCTTTATAAACTTGAGTTGTATATGTCGCCTAAACTTTGATTTCACTGGCGTACGCAGTAGGTTTCCCTACCTTCTTATGGACGCATGAAGCATTTTCCTATGGATACAACTAGGGTTTAAACACATACTCATCTTCGTCTACAACAATTGAGCAGCCGATAATTTGTTATCCCGACTCAGAACCCTAGATTATGCTGTCTAGGAAAAAACATTTACCTATTTTGCAATTTTTTCGCCAAACTATTGAGAGAAGACTTGAATTTTTCGTAGAAAAGTAAGTGAAAAAACAGGGATACCAAAATACAACCAACTTTTCGTTTGAGCTCGTGATTCTTATGATAAGATATGGACGATCTCAAAAATCAATATCCAAATATGTGATAACCTGAGTTGGATCACAAGTGATCAGTCCCGACGCAAGACAAGTCTTGGTGAATCCCTTGAAAGGATTGAGGACTAACTACATGTTACAATAACGTACTACTTGTGTTTGCTTTAATTATATAATCAGAGATATAATGCAAAAAGTAAAGCACACAAGACACTAGAGATTTTTTTAACGAGGAAACTTGATTCTTTCAACTTTATGAGTCTTTTATATACACATTTTGGCTTTTCTCATCTGTAGTGATATCTGGGCTCAATGAACTTATAAACTTATAAACTTGATTGCTGTCAGGTTACTGGAGTATGTTCTGATTGGTCCACGTTTTTCAAATTTGATTTCCCAGACACCATATACACAGTTTTAGCATTTTTGGGAGCTAAGATGTTTGGAC
>JAJJMA010223981.1:0-13779 GCA_023529015.1 Papaver nudicaule
GAAGATCTCGCAATAAACCTTCCTAGAGCTGCCAGACTTCCATTCAACTTTTGAACTTGCTTGAGACTATTAGGCGAAGGCATATTTACTATTGCTTCAATTTTGCTGGGATCCACTTCAATTCCTCTTTTCGTTACTAAGTATCCCAAGAATTTTCCCGATGTAACTCCAAAAGTGCATTTCTCAGGATTGACTTTCATCTTGCATGATCTCATTGCTTGAAATATTTCTCTTAAGTTGTCCAAGTGATCAGCTGCCTTTTTACTTTTGACTAACATATCATCCACGTAGACCTCCAAAGTGTGACCTATCCATGGCTTGAATATCTTGTCCATCAGCTTCTGATAAGTTGCTCCTGCGTTTCTCAGTCCAAAGGGCATCCTTATGTAGCAATATAGCCCATGAGGGGTGAAGAATGCGGTGTGGTCCTGGTCATCTTTATTTAGGGCAATCTGATTGTATCCGGAGTATCCGTCCATGAAGGAAAGAAGCTCATGACCTGCTGTGGCATCCACTAGCTGATCAATACTTGGCAATGGGTAACTGTCTTTAGGGCAAGCTTTGTTGAGGTTGGTAAAGTCAATGCAAATACGTATTCCTCCATTCTTTTTTGGTACTAAGACCATATTTGAAATCCAGGTAGGACAGATGACTTCTCTAATAAATCCTGCTTCCAAAAGCTTTTTGAGTTCTTTCTCCACTTCCTGATGGTACTCTGAGGACACTTTTCGCACCCTTTGCCTGAACGGTATTGATCCTTCCTTGATCCTCAACTTGTGGGTTACTACTTCAGGGTCTATGCCTGGCATATCTGACATCTTCCATGCAAAAATGTCCGCATTCTCTTTCAAGAGTTCATGCAACTGGTACTCCCGTTCTTTTCCCATCAGCGTACCTATTTTTATCATTCTTGGTAGGTCCTCATTACCTATATTCACCTCTTTCGTTGGCTCTAATGAAGAAAAGGTAGGTGGGGCACTACTAAAGAGGGGAGCTTTCTTTAATTGTTATTTGACGGTCTCACTGTCCGGCTTACTTGCTTTAGTGATTTTTTCAGTGTTGAGTACCTCCCTAGTGAGATCATTGTGCATAGTGAGATCTTCTGGTTTACTTGTTGTAGTGACTTTTTCAGTGATGAGTACCTCCCTAGTGAGATCATTGAGGGTGATGACTGGACCGCACTCTAATCTCTTGCACTCAACGTCTCTAAGATATTGCTGGTATTTTTCTTCTTTTACATTTTCCTTTCGCTCCTTCTTCACATTTTGGAGTGCTTGCACCTTTTCTACGTTGTGCTGTGTTTCTTCAGCCTGACAGCTCCTTGCATCCATTTGGTCTCCTTTAATTTGAAGTTCCCCATGAGGGCCTGGAAATCGTAAATATTAATGGTATGTGGAAGCTGTTCCCTTTAATCGATGTACCCATAATCTTCCCATGATCGCGTTGTAAGGAGAGGGAGCTTCAACCACACTGAATCTTGTATTCACTCGAATCGGTCCTGCTCTTACTTCCAATACTATTTCTCCTTTTGGCCTGGAAACCGCACCATTGAATCCATAAATGGTAAACCGTGATGGTGTAAGTTGTTTATCAGTAAATTCCATTCGCCTAAAAGTGTCATAGAAGAGTACATTCAAGGAACTTCCTCCATCCATTAAGATCTTAGTAACGTTCCACCCTGAAATTGGTAGAGTGAGTACCAACGCATCATTATGGGTCTCAAGCTCTTGATTTACGTCCTCAGAAGAAAAAGTAAGTGGGGCTGCCATCCATTCTTCCCAGTCTTCTGTGATTACTCCATCAATTTTAAACATCTCATGGTCTTCCATTCTTTTTCTTAATCTTCGTCCTACATCTCCCGAAAGGGACTGATCATAGTGTTCTGAATGGGTTATCATGTAGATAACTTGATTGTCAGGCAACTTCACATTTTTATCTTTTTGTGGAATAACCACTTCATTAGGATTTAACACATACTCATTCAAACTTCCCGCAGTCACCATTTTTTGAATTTGGTCTTTAAGATTCTTGCATCTCTCCGTTGTATGTCCCCTAAAGTCATGATACTCACACCTCTCAGGGTGATTTGCTGTTCTTTCATGCTGCCTGCCTCGAGTGTGTGGCCATTCAAAGTCTTGACGATTCTTAATATCTGCCATGATGTGGGAGATTCCCGTATTCAACTTAGTATACACTATATCCTCAAATGCTATTTTTTCCCACTTTCTTTTCTTGAAGTTACTCGGCTTGTTATCACTTCGCTTGTAATCTTCCTCTCTAGCTTTTTTATCCGTGTATGGTGCTTTTACTGGTTCATAATTCCTTTTGGGTGCTGAGGGTTCAGGCTCAATCAAATCAGTGCGGCGTGCGGCTTTTGCAGAGGGTTGAGCTCTCGGATTATCTTTTTGAATTTCTTGGAGTCTGACATGCTTGTCAATCAGGACCATGAGATCTCCTTCAGTCTTGGGCTTTTGGCTGTGTATGTCTACAAAAAGGTTACTCATGCGGTCAAGAGCCCACTTAAAACAGTTGATGCTGATCTCCGGATTTACACTTCATATCTCTTGTCCAATTTTAATCCACCTATCTCTTAGTTCTTGATAAGTTTCTCTAGGCCCAATGGCTAAGGCAAACATTCGATCTAAACCGGCTTTAGTCCTTTTATTGTACAAGTATTTGGTGATGAATGCATTTGCTAATTCCTCAAAAGTGTGGATCGAGTGTGATGGAAGATCATCATACCAGGCTAGGACCGGGCCTTTCAAACTTGATGGAAAGAACCTGCACATCACTTTGTCATCCCACTCTCATTGAGCCATTGCCCTCCTATAATATCTTAGGTGGATAGTGGGATCATCCTGTCCTTCAAAACAAAGAAAAATGGGGGGCTTACATTTATCGGGGAGCTTATAAAAACTAATCCTTGGCACCAAAGGGGTTGATCTAGAATCTTTCATAGCATCCTCCAAATGTCCACCTCCTTGCTTGGATTTTAGTATTTTGATCTCCTGGCGCATCTGCTCCATATCTTCACGTTGTCTGTCCCGCCCATTTGTGCGTACATAATTGGGCTCAGCGTCGTCATAATCCTCCCCGCCATCTTCATAAGGGTTATAATCTGTTTCTCTTTCTTTGGTGGGTATGGCCTTGGTCTTCAAGACATATCTTGGTTGTACGCATTGAAGCAGCTGAGGCTGATTTGGTCCCACATAAGGAATTACTTGACTGTCTGATGACTCTTGGGCTTTCATAACCGAGTTGTTCTCTGCTGCTCCTTCCTCTGCCTTCTGGAGCCTTTTTTCCAGTTTTTCTTCATTATCTTTGAGTATCTGGTTTTCTTTTGCTAGTTGGGAAAGGGCGTCAGTGAATGTTGATTTGAATTTTTTCATTTCCTCCAGTTGAAACTCGTGGAGTTCTCTTACTAGCTGACGACTTTCCTCTGGTAAGTATGGCAATGTGCGATCATTGGTCCTTAAGCTACCATCTTTCCCCTCAACTAGGACTGGCCTTATTGGATCTTCATCTCCTCGTCTCTTGTTGGAGAATACTTCCTGTAACACTCCCACTCCTCTTGGGAGTGTGCTTGTTTCTCCCAAAAATATGGTGGGTTGTTGGGGGCTTACCTTAGCAGGTCTAGTTAAAGGGATCCCATAAGGTTGATTGGGAACCACGAACGTTGAGTCCCTGACCTCTAGTCGTGAAGCTTTCAGTGCGGCCTCAAGATCTGCAGCTTCTTCATCTTCCAGGAAAGTCTTGCCTGCTACGCTCTTATCCATTGCGGCTTTATTCTCTGCTGAGACTTTAAAATGATACTGTTTAGCTTTCTCCGCCTTGGCCTTTTCTATTGTGGCCTTCTGTGCTGCGGCTTTATCTTCTACTGCTCGCTGTGTGGCTGCCCAGCATGAGGCCTGGTGATCAAAGAGTAACTTTTTCTGTACAGTAGCTTTTTCTGTTGCGGTTTTATTTATTGCGGCCTTTACAGCAGTAGCACCATTCTCTGCGGCTTTTTCAGCTGCGGCTTTATTGGCTGCGGCTTTATCTGCTGCGGACTTATCTGCTGCGGCTTTGTTGGCTGCGGCTTTGGCTGCTTTGGCTTTTTCAGCTGCTGCACTGGTTGCCCCTGTTACCAAGTTACGAGCCATAGTCGCTGGAGTGACGCTGCTATGCTCCATTGCATCTGCATCCCTTATATCAATTTGTTCCCTTGTCATACTCCTGGTTCTGGCTTTCGAGTTCTGATTATCCTTTGAGTTCCCCATTTGACAACCTCTCTAATAATTTGGCAACTTTAGTAGTGAGGACACTACTATTTCCTCAATACCTTTAGCCACTTTATCCTCAAAATTGTAGACTTTGAAAACCTTACAACATAAAGTAACACAGGAAGGATAAATCCTTTACCTATAGACCGAAGTCCCTGTTTCTAGCGCCAAACTGTTTGTGCATAAAACTATCCTGGTCTTACGTCACTAACTTAAATGATATATAAAGTATTGAGTCTTTGCATCCTCCTAATATAAAGGTGTAACATCCATTAAGCACATAAATAGCTGAGAACACTAAGTTACTTCTTTAAAGCTATAATTGATCATTCATATAAAGGTGGTAATCATAATACAATATACAAGTTTCAGTCTTAAATGACTTTGAGTAAGGTTACAAGATAATGTTGATAATGATAATTCTCACTGAGCTCACTACTAAGTTCCTCTCTCTCCTTCTTGTACCCAAAAGTCTCTCCCCAGCTCAATCTACTGAGCTGAGTATTTATAGGAGTCTTAAGGCGGTTCCCAGACATTTGCGTTCACACCTGGTGGGGTCCTCACACCTCCTTTGGTAGTGCGGCTCTCTTCTCTTAGTCTGCGGCCTTTCACTAACTTACTACTGAAGTCTTCTTCCGTATGCGGCCTTCTCTAGTTTCCATCGTTGAGAACTTGACACGCGTCCCTTGACTTCTGACTTGCTCTGACCGCGCATTGAATGAAAGTGGTTGGATGTTTCTCACGCCTCACAGCTGTCTCTTGAGATACTTGTCCCATCCGATCTGTCGTGGTCCTTCCTCAGCCCTCCATCTGTGTTCTCTCTTGAGATGAGTAATTGTGACTTCTGTTCTTACTCGGTACTTCGCTCTTACCTGACTTATCCTACTTCTGTTTCTCAGATGCTTACACGTGGGCGGTGAGTACTTTGCACCAACATGTCTAGTCCTCTATAAATAGAGGCTTAATCCTTGTATTCTACACACATCTTAATGAGAATTTTTCTCCTTCTCCCTCTCTATTTTCTTGTCTCTCTATATTTCTTTCTACGTTATTAGCACGTAGCTTTGATAACTGAGCAATTTTTTTATATATATTTTCTTTTGTTTTTAAAACAAAATCGATTGCTTTTCCTTGTCTTTGCCCTAATATTTCCTTAATTAGGCTTAATCTTTTTCTGTATCTAAAACATATTATAGTTTCATCTTTATTCATTGATTATCATACTTATTCATGTAGTATTGATAAGTTGGATAGAAAAAAAGAAGACTCGGCAATATTGAGATTAGTTTTCATGGATTTATCGTTTTCATTTGCCGACATCAATCTTGCATAACGCACTCATGTACTAGGCTATTGGGTATTGATAGAAAAGTGGACATTAATTTTTCCTTGCATTATACGAGCAATTGGGATTTTAAAATTGTGGAAGAGTTTTCTTTCCTCTTTTCTATCATCTTAATTATTAGTTATTACTGACAATTGTTTCTCTCTTGATTTTGCACGTACATGGATGAATGGATCGATACTAACTAACTTTTTATTTGTGCTTTTGCATATTTATCAGAAACGAGAAGCCAAATACAAAAGTGCACTCGGTGTCATGTTTACACCATTTTCTATTCAATCTAAGCGGTGACAAGCGGTAACCTATGTATAAATATTTTTTGTTTACCTATTCTACTCTTTTATAAATTTGTTTGGTTGATGTTATTATCTTTTCACTGTGTAACGGGTAATCAATATACAAATTTAATTTGATTTTCTTTCTTCTCTAATCGTTTTTCATAGATAAATAAAAATTAAAATCCATCGAAGATGGTTTATGGTTTTTATTCCACTAATGAAACTGTAAAAACGGTTTCTATCCCATTAAAAGAAATTGTAATCACCAAAATTTGGTGTTGTTTTGGACTTAATTGTCGTTATATAATGAATCACATGCATGGTTGTGGACAATCTACGACCAATTTCTTTGTCGTTATATAATGAATCACATGCATGGTTGTAGACAACCTGCGGCCAATTATTTTGGTATCTTTGTCAATTGGACATTGATCATGTATTCATTGGTTTCTATTCCATACAAGGAACCATTTATCAACCACAACGTGGATTTCTCTCCACAGCGATTAACGATAATGATTTCTTTATTTTCTTAAAAGGAATCATAAATACCAATTGAAATTGGGATTCTCTATCAATCTTAGCATGAGAAATGGTTATTTTGGCAACACCGCAACGAGAAATTGATCCATTCCTGAGGGATATTAAGCAATTTTTTACTCGTGGTATAATCTCCAAATTAATTTGGCACCGTTCCACTTGTAGTTGGAATACGGTAGGACATATCGATCAATGGGTGCGCACCCGGTGTTTGTGCATAAAACTGTCCTGGTCTTACGTCACTAACTTAAATGATATATAAAGTATCGAGTCTTTGCATCTTCCTAATATAAAGGAATAACATCCATTAAACACATAAATAGCTGAGAACACTAAGTTACTTCTTTAAAGTTATAATTGATCATTCATATGAAGGTGGTAATCATAATACAATATACAAGTTTTAGTCTTAAATGACTTTGAGTAAGGTTACAAGATGATGTTGATAAAGGTAATTCACTCTCAACTCACTATTAAGTTCCTATCACTCCTTCTTCTACTCAAAAGTCCGTCCTCAACCCATCATACTGAGCTGAGTATTTATAGGAGTCATGAGGCGGTTCCCAGGCATTTGCGTTCACACCTGGTGGGGTCCTTATGTCTCCTTTGGTAGAGCGGCTTTCTTCCCTTAGTCTGCGGCCTTTTACTAACATACAACTGAAATTTCTTTACATGTGCGGCCTACTCTTGTTTCCACCGTTATAAACTCGACACGCGTCCCTTGACTCATGACTTGCTCTGACCGCGCATTAATGAAAGTGGTTGGATGTTTGCCATGCCTCACAGCCTCTCGAGATACTTGTCCCATCAGGACTGTCGTGGCTCCTTCTCAGCCCTTCATCTGTGTTCTCTCTTGAGATGAGTCGTTGTGTCCTTTGGTCTTACTCGGTGCTTTACTCCCACCTGTTTTATCCTACTTCTGTTTCTCAAATGCTTACACGTGGGTGGTGGGTACTTTGCACCAACACCCGGCTTGTTAGCCAACATCGTTAGTCCTTTGGTGACTTAATTGATTTTGATGTAAATCTCTTTTGATAAAAGAAGTGTCCATAATTTCATTAAATGAATATCCCGTCGGCTTGTCATTGGAGAATTATTAATTTGTATATTTTATATGCTTTTATCTATAACCAATATAAACAAAATTTGGTTTGAAAGCAATCCTTGGTTGGTGGTAAAATGTATGTCTGGTTGACTACAATTTTCAATGACGTAATGACTCTTGGTTCGCATCAGTAGTATTATAATACCCAGAAATTATGAGTATATGTCCTCGAGCTAATCGGATAATACTATACAAAATTTGATTTCTTATAATGAGATGAAAACATTTCCGCCGTGATCAGGAGGAGAATATATGCAACTAAATGTTGGTGTTTAATTAACTTCAAAGTTATATCAATTTCTCTCCCATTTCGATCAAATCTTGAAAGGCTGTCGTTTTATAAATAAGCATATGCCTGTTGAAAAGGCAAATCCAATCACATCTCAAAGGCATGTAGCGTTTTGGAAAAGGCTACAGATAGTGCTCCAATAGAGTGTATCATTATACGATCCGCATTCTCGAAATTAATATCTCCAAGCTCGTTTGAAGAGGGGGATATTATAATGCCCGTGGGCACTAGTACCAGTAAATTTTGAATTTTTCAAAGTATGCATACACTAGAGAATTGTGTGGGTTCGTAACAAAAATTGTCGAATATTCATTTACAGTAGCTTCTGTAATAATAAAAATCTCTGCAGAGAAATATCGACATATGTGATTGGTTGGCATACTATCCAAATTAGGTTGGATACTATAATTCTCGATTGACACTATTCTGGATACATGACTTAACACTTTAAAATTGCCAAGCCTGTAAAAAAATTATAGGTTGTGTTAGTCACAATGTGCAATGAGAGAATTATAATCGTTCTAAACGATTTGAGGGTTTTATTTTGTCAGACCCTGGGATTGGTTCAGTAATATTCATTTCTCCAAATATGATGCATTTTGCGTCGCAGTCCTTGAAGGACTCGTATTGCATTCACACAAGTATAGTGATCGGAGAATATTATGTTTTGGCAGCTACCTGACTCAATTATATCAGGTTTAACAATCCTTAGTGTTTTTATAAAAGTTGGGTGAAAGACCAAAAATCCGGATTAGATGATGATATCATAAAACTCATTTATAAAAATCCACGCTTAATTTTTAGCAGCATAAATCTCATTTTTCTTAATCTAGAGTTGAAGAGTTGCTTGCATAAAACTCATTTGTGAAACTAGAGTTTTTATTTTGATGCTTATTTTGCATAATACTCATATACTCTAGTTGAGTTGGCATCTATATATAAATACGTCAAAAGTTGTACTCTTTTCCCTTCGCTTTAGGTTTTGTCCCATGTGGTTTTCCTAACAAGGTTTTAACGAGGCAACATCTCGTTGACATTGATTTTGATATTGTACTCTTTTTCCTTCGTCCAGATTTTGTCCCATTGGGTTTTTCTGGCAAGGTTTTAATGAGGCAATATCTTGTTCACGTTGAATTTTTATATTGTGCTCTTTTTCCTTCGTTTAGATTTTGTCCCATTGGGTTTTTCTGACAAGGTTTTAGTGAGGCAAATAAATTCAACATGGTGGTCATCCAAGGGGGAGTTGTATAATTTCGGTTATTTGGTGCATGCCCACCATTAACTAGGTTATTTTGATCAGACCGAGTCAACTTAACTTTCTCCTTAAGCATTTGGATGTCTTATTGGTCCCCGTAAGGAGTATTCATTCACTTACTGTAATGTATTCATATCTTGGTTGTTTAGTGAAGAAACTGCATCAACCACTTCTGCAATTTATCCCGAGAAGCTAGCAATCCATGACACAAGTTCTCAATATGTTGACGAAGTACGAAGACGCGCAAGAAGTATTATTCGAAGACAATACCGCTTGAGTAACGCTATCGAAGACTTCATCAATTAACAGATTTCCTCATGAAAAAGCACAAAAATCTACTGCATTCAAGAATCTAATTTCTTCACGAAAAGCACGGTAATCTTCTGCATTCATGAATCTCGTCCGTCAGAATTGGAACGTCTCAAGTCAAAGATTTACAAACCAAGATTTGATTGAGGTAGTCATCAGGGGGAGCGCCATCATCAAAGGCGCATTTACAGGACTTAACGCGTTGTACTCTTTTTCTTCGTCAAGGTTTTGTCCCACTGGGTTTTCCTTGTCAAGGTTTTAGCGAGGCAACATATGCGGTGTCCAACACTGATTTAAGTCGTGCATTTTCAGGTTTTTCTCTTTTGAGTTTTCCTGGTATGTTCATAGTGACTTAGACACAGTGGTCATCAGGGGGAGTGTTATAAACGTGTATCACACGACAGTATCTAAGGGACATCTAGGGTTAGACGTTTATTTACTGAGATGCCCTCGTGTCTAGTCCTCTATAAATAGAGGCTTAATCCTTGTATTCTACACACATCTTAATGAGAATTCTTCTCCTTCTCCCTCTCTATTTTCTTGTCTCTCTATATTTCTTTCTAGATACATTGTATTTTCAAGAAAAACAATCAATAATAGACTATATGGGTGTTTTGATCTCTTATATGATTTTTCAAATTCTCTTTGTTCTTCTCTATGAGTCTGAGTTAGTTCCCACAACTACTGCATATACGAAAAATTTTCTAAACGAACTTCATCGTGGTTGCCAGTGGAAGGGTGTTGGTATGTTTTCCCTGGGATAGATGGGAACAATAGAAGTTAATGACTAAACATGAGATGTAGTGGAAAAGCAAGGGGTAAAAAAGCTTTAGAACTGAGTATACAAAACCAAGAATGCATAAGTGCTGAATTTTTATACCTCTTGTTGTGAGCACATTTCAATGATTGTGAGGCTTATGAATCTCTGGGCTTTGTACATAGCAGGGATTATAGATGAAGCAAACATCTAAAGCAATTTCCTGCACAAAGTAAGTCCGAGAGTCCCATCAAAAAAGTTGCCTTCTCGCGCTGAGATATTCACTCCGGTAACCTCCCATACAAACAACAGACGGACAAAGGTTGATGGATTCATGTGCCAGACCCCAAGACTATACACCTGTTAGAAAATGAAGCAGGTAAGACTTGGAATTTAATCATATTTTATTAATGTTATAACTCTGGAAACACATGACATCCTTGGTCATTTCCAGTAGCAACCCTGAAACATGTCTTTCAGACAACCATTCGATCTCATGCTGATGGGATGCCTCTGGAAAGACACCCCATACTTTGTCAGTCCAGTTAGAAACCCTGAAGCATGTCTTCCAATAATCTCTAGACAACCATCGACTTCATGATCAAGCATATGAAACATTACATTAAACTTATACAGGAAAACAACCATGTAAGAATGACTACATCCTCATGACTTAGCCTTTGAATCCTGAAATGAAGAATTAAATACACTATATAGAGACCATCATAACTAGATTAGGTCAAGCTGTAATTTTTGGTGTTCATTCATGCAAATACTGAATGAAGGGGGAGGAGGTCCCAAACATGCTATTGACTTAAATTTTCTTCTATTATTAACCATGCTAAGTCTAGAGGTATATCACATTTTAAGGGCAGCACAGCAACACTCTGATGTCAAAACGTGAAATTACTAATTCTAATATATAAACTGAAATGATAACTATATACATGTACCTGGTATAGCGAATAAGATGGTGGATGACTTGGCAGTAATTGTTGCCCCCGTGCTAGGTTTATCTTAGACTGAGAAGTTTAGAAAAACTTAATTAGTCTTGGTTAATTTGGGAAGTAATCGAAAAAACTGCAAAATGAACAATTTCTTGTTAAGTTCTAAAGTTAATATTAGTTCCTTAAATTATATGAAGGTTGTGAAAGATGTATGGGCTGAGATAGACCAGTCAAAATTACATGTCTCTTCTTTGCAAATTGCACTTTACGTAAATCATCTTGAGGCTAAAAAAATATACAAAATTTTGCACATGACGCAAAGACGCCAATCGAAAGCATAAACTTATAAGTAAATTGAAGTTACAAAAAAAAAAAAAACTACCTACTTATTCTTTAGATGAAAGTTTATCAAAGTTCTTGCACTCGTTCTCGTACAACTACGTTTTGGTAAGCCATTTGTCATTTATTTGATTCTAAGCAATTTCAATTTCCGGTACCCATTTGTCATTTATTCTGTATGTTCCAAAAATACGTGAAAAATATTGTGTCAGTTCAAGAGACCAAGGCGCCCACACATTTTGAAGATACATTTACTGGATATAACTGAGAATACCTTACATAGACACGGAATCGCTATGTATAGGTTTCAAATCCATTATTTCCAAGCCATCTAAAAAGAGATGACCATGTAGTAGTTATCAATTTTATGACAGCCAAATACTGAAGTATATATGAGGACATTTTATCAAAACAAAAAACTATCAATCCTTTAATGGCCAAATTTAGATACCTTCGGGCAGGCGAATTACATTCGATGGGCTGAAGAAATATTGCATTAACCTGCACACATAAAGAGAAAGAGCATCATATTATTATTAGAGAAAGAAGAGAGCAAAGATTAGAGAAAATGAGTTACTGGGAGAACTTGAGAGACAGGGCGAGGGAAAAGAAGCTGCACTGATGCAGTCAACCAAGTCCAACACCAGTTAGTACCCATTATATAGAAGATGCACCGATGCATTCAACCATATTGGTATCAGATTTCATACTAAAGGTATAAAAATGACATCTATAGGATTTAATTACCTAATAATAATCTCGTAGTCCATCTTTTTCCAAAAGTTCGCCTCTGTACCCAGAAACCTGTAATAAACTATCATTTAAATTTAATGCTAGGACTTATAAAAGAATGTGAAAGTAATTAAAGTTTTCCCCTGGAAAAACTTGGGGTCTTAGTCGGTATGTTTCTTACGTTCGATACTGTCTTAGTAGTTCTGTACACCATTGAAGAAGAGGCGAATATCTCGGTATTGTTAGCAGGGAGAAATATC
Source organism: Papaver nudicaule (assembly GCA_023529015.1). Lineage (NCBI taxonomy): Eukaryota > Viridiplantae > Streptophyta > Magnoliopsida > Ranunculales > Papaveraceae > Papaver > Papaver nudicaule. The sequence goes on from JAJJMA010223981.1 coordinate 12,419, forward strand.
TTTTTTTTCCCCTCCAGAATGTGAACTTCTTCAATGAATAAAAGCCACCCGAATTAACGGATCAAACTTCCATATCAGCTTCTTTGGAACCACCCCGTGCAGTTCATCTCCCTGATGCAGACGCAAATATCATTTGCTACAGTGAGTGGGTTCATTTCCGCACCAACTTGTTTCGTGAATAGACAATTAATTCGTGGAGGCTATTTACATTGTCTTATAGCATGAAGAGATCCAAACTGGTGACCTCATTGGTCTTCAAGAAATCTAATTCATGCCATTTTCGAGATATTCGATCACTTGTAGTCCACGGTTTTACTTCTTCGGCATCAACTACATGTGAGAAAAGTTTGTATATGGTGATGGCGGGACGCTTAGCACGGCTGGTTTGAATCTGGGAAGCCATTTGAAAAATGTAATAGAGTTTGGGCTGTGAAAAAAAAATTAAAACAAATGTTAGTCGGCATATTGAACTCTGAATACTACAGGAATCTGTAAAATATATATGAATCTATTTATAGCAATTGCACACCAAATGCTTTAAAAACACTATCATTTTACTGAGTACAATTCAGCACAATTATCTCCAAATTCAGAAACACATTTCATCCAAAAGATTTTGATTCCGACCCTAATAGGCAATCACACTTTGGTGCAGAGATTTGAACCTCCTATTTTGTTGTAAGTTGTAGCTTTCTATTACATTAAAAAGAGAAATTTCTTCAGATCATTTGAAATATACTCATTATGCTGTACATGAGCAACTCTCCTAAGCTTGAGAAAATGATGCATTGTCAGTTTTCAAATGTCTGTATTCAACATATATCTTGATGTATATGGACAAAACACATTTAAACACTGCTTTACATTAAGATTCTTTGCAGACACATCTTAGCCACTTGGATTAGGCAAAGTGAAAACTGGAATATCTTAAAACCTTCATGCCAGTTGATAATTGAGAGTCACAGTATAATATGGTATACAAACTAATAATAAAAATAGTTCCAGTAAGCTGAAACATTGTGTCACCCATAAACTGATTACAACCAATATTTATGACAATTGCACACCAAGTGCTTTAGAAACTCAATCATTTTACTTAGATTACAAAGAATTTTTTTTAGTGCCTGATACAAACTACAACTAAACAGAATAACCTGTAATTGAATTGATAATTCAAATAAAAAACTACACACATTCAAGATTTTAGAACCAATACTTCAGTAAATTTCAATTCTCCAACGAAATAACAACATACAATCTAGAACAAACTGCACAAAGCAAACTAAACTTACTAAGAATCAAGTTCTCAAGCATTCACATATAGATCAAATTTCCCGGAGATTTCATGATTCAACACAAAA